>CABPRJ010000001.1:6198146-6234518 GCA_902439185.1 Cinara cedri
AAAAAAAAAAAAAAAAAAAAAATATTATTACTGCTTTTTTTCTACCGTGAACAACAATTAGCCCCGATTTTCAATTAAAGCGCTTTTTCGGAAAGTAAATCCGATTTGGATAGTACTAAAAGAGGTTATTTTTTGATTTTCCCTGCGGTTTTTTTTTCCAAAAAATCGAAAAAACCCAATAAAAACTAAAGAAACACGGGAAAATACGTAGATAAAATACTTAAGTACTATCATTGATGCATACGTAATTATTTTACCGTAATATGAAATTTAAATTATTGACAAAGCAACACTATTAACCGAATTCCGCTCAGAATCGTTTTTGGTTAACAATGGTCGCTCGTTGCAAAAATTATATTTCTCCTCTACCTTCCCAATTTTCACCTACAATATTGGTCCACCCATCGTTTGAAATATGTCCGTATCTTGTGTTTTTTTTTTTTTTTTTTTTGTCCGTCCGTTAATAATTTTTTCGCCGAATATGTCGTTCGAATATACGAGCACGCCATTTATTTTAAAAAAAAAATCCTATCCAAATTGGAGCGAGCGTTAGAAAATTCGATTTTGATTTTCCCTGTAGTTTTCTGAATAACTTTTAAAAACGTAGGTAAAGCGGGATGGCTTATGGAGATAATTAAATTATTTTCGATTCCATAGTTTGTCGTTGTAAATCGGTTCAAAATTGAAGGTATTTGAAATTTTCGTACAACTACTTTATTAGCCATTCAACGTGCTTTTGAATTTTGAGCTATTTATTGGTATTTGATTAAATTTCACGTTTTTACACTTTTATTCGGTGGTTCCGTTGGCGAAAATAATTTCGGTCGAGCAGAGACGCTTGGAATTTTACACGAGATTCATGATGAGTTGCACTTAGTGTTACGAAAAAAGTTGCGCGTGATTATTAGTGCTTCCGTAAGCTTTTTTAAGTTTTAATTTTGACAAAAATCCTACAAAATAAGAGGTTTGCGTTATAGTATTTTAAAAATGTCAGATTTCATTTCGGTTAATCATTATCAATTTACTAGTAAGGTTCTTGTGTTTCATGAAATGTCAAGTTCGTTTCAAGGGAGGGTTTTTGCTTTCGACGGCGACACTTTATTGAAATCGGTATGAATACAATATTATTATTATACTTGAAAAATTCAAATAATTGTACATAATATTATATCGCATAATGATATAAAAATAATAAAAAAAAATAAAAACGTGCACTGCAATATTTAATTCCCGGAGTTAATTAAGTTTATTTTTTAGTATTACTATTATTATTATTTTTTTTTTTTTACTTTTCCAAGCAAATGGACGCCAAAGGCATACAATTAGATTTGTTTAACAGATACTGTATTGCAAAAGGGAAATTTAAAATATTTTGGGTGTTTTTTTTTAAACGTTAGACACATTCTATTTGTTAAATTAAATTAGATAACTAATTAATTAAAGAATTTATTTTTGAGAAACCGTATGATCATATAGTATTCTTGCATAAGAGGTTTTAGGTTTTTTTTTTAAAAAATAAATTTAATAATTTTCAAGGCATTTAAATAATGTATCGTTCAGCTCATAGTTTATAGTCGAAAAATTTTGCTTTTCGGGAGGCATATCGTTCAAACTCAGAAATGTGTACACAATAATTATTTATTTAAGAAGTACGAGTTCGTTTTAGTCGACGAGCTTTAATTTTATAAGATCCATTCACTATTTTACCTTGCTACTTCATTTAGAGTTAAAAGTTTCTTACCGTATATAATAATACATAGAAACCTTGTTGGCTCGAGTCTCCCGTTTTTTTTATTTTTATTTTGTAGTTTTTAATGTTTGGATACTACTTCAGAATTATACAGCTATAGTATATATAGTTTAAAGCGGAAGTTTCTAAATTGGATTTTAATCCAGTTGGATATAGACTATATGGACTCAACGTATCGAATGGGGTTTAATTAATTGGTTATCATAAACCTGTTTTTGTTTTTGTTTTTTTATTTTTTTAAATAAATACGATTTCATTAAAACGTGTTTAGAAACTTGACCGTACAAAAAAAAAAGTAAACAATTAAACTTTTGTAATAAATAATATTGATTTTCTGGCTGAACATATTCCAACTTGTACGTAAATAACTCATTCTGTGAATATTCTGGTAAATTTACAACTAAATATGTGGAAAAATAGTTAGGAGACGTTGTTAATTTGTAATAATTGATACGAATTTTAAATGTTTAGTACCTATATCGCAAATTAAGTTTTTTTTTTTTTTTCCGGAATTTACTAATTTAATTCGAAGATCGATAGGATGCTTCCAAGACGTTGCAAGACATGCACTAGACTTACAAATAAAGTAAGGCATGTAATGAATTTGGGAAATTTTCATTTAGAAGGGACAACTTAGTGCTGTTAGTTTTGATATTGGGGTGCATTAACATATTATCAAACTTAAAGATAAAAATATTATTATTGATATTTTCGTTCATTATTTTAATTTTTAAACGAGATATGAGTGTGCGATATATCATGTTTTAAAAATGTTACAAAAAAACGACAAAACACGGCCAATGTCATTAATTTCGAATTGTATAATGGATCAATATATTCTTTTATAGAATCGAACAGCACAAATTTATTCCTGATAAACGCGAGTTTTCCATGTCGATTTTTTATAAGACGGAAATGATAAAATTTATGTGGATCGTCCTCCTCATAATAAAGAAATAATTATATAAATAATCCTTAAAAGTGGTTAGGTTGTATTTGTACCGATAATATTAACGTTAAAATTATTTTTTTTGTTTAACTGCAGAAATAATACGCATAGAATATTATTTTGTTTGCTATTTTATGAGTGGAATTAAAAATAAAAATAAAATAATAAAAAACGTATGTGTTCATAACATACATATCACATTGTTTGTAAACGTTTGAAAATACCAAAATGAAAATATTTTTATAAAAAATATTTACTAGATAATTTGTTTTTCATTTATCCGGAATAGATAAAGATAAAAATTGACTTTTACGTATAAATACGTTTGTTATCCAATAAGAATGTCTATGCGTGATAAATCGCTTGATTAGTATTAACTATTTGATTTTATGTTTATTAATTATATTATATTTTATTAATATATTTATATTTATTTTATTATTACATGCGTTTGCATGTATTGGATAAGAATTTTTCCCGAATTGTTAATATTTAATCAAATTATATTGTCAGTTTCGATACTTTCAACTCTCTACCACCTCCACCACAAGCATTGCACAAATGAGGTGGATATTACTGTAAATCGTCCATTTGTCTGGTGTAAGATTTAATAATACAAATAATAATAAAAAAAAAAAATAAATAAAAAATATATTTCAACGTTTTTGTTCTCCCAGGCGGAGTACACGTCTCGCACGATTGCTACTCAATAGCACTTACATGATATACTCACGGACGGTGAGGTGAAAGCGATGTCAATCGTAATTTGTTTTAAATATATGCGTACGTTATTGACTTGAACAGTTTTTCGTCCGACCCGCCAATAATACAACTAAACCGGTGGTACAACGTAGAGTAATAACGTAACACCGTACACCGGCTCGTATATTACCTGCTCACTTACACCGGTGCGTAAGTATTGTTTTTGTTTTTGTTTTTTTTTTTTTTTTTTTTTTACATAAACTTTTATTTGATAATAATATATATTCATATAAATAACGGCTGCAATGCACGTTCGTCCGATCGATTATTATTATTATAATCAGCGTACACCGGCGCAGATGTAGTGCGAAACACCTGTTATCATAGTTTTCGTATGGGAAACAAAACTACAACAGAAAAAAAAAAATAAAACAAAACAAACACGAGAAACGACACGGTATTCTGTTTCAAAAAGTGTATTTACATTTTCATTTTGTTTTTTTATTTTTTTTTTTTTACATAAACTTTTATTTGATAATAATATATATTCATATAAATATAATATGTATGTATTTATTTATAATTATACAATATAAGTACATAATATTATTATTTATTATACTTAGGTATGTTTAGGTGATAATATAATTACAAGTAGGTAACATAATAATAATAATAATAATAATAATAATTATATAACAAACTTGTAAGTTTTCACTTTTAAATATGGATAACGTATTGATTATAATAATAATAATAATAGTAGTATAGAGATAAATGTTCTTTTCCCCCGTCGTATAATATAAATATAATATTATATTATATACATTATTATTGATATAGAAACGTGTTAGCTAAAATTAAAACAAGACTAAAGAATCATTACTGGCAAAGTGTATCATATAGTAAACAACAAAATTTATAAACAAATGTGTATTGTAACATTTGTAAACGTATTTACAAAATATTATATCGACAATATAATATTAAGATGACGGATGATGAAAAAAAAAAAAAATGAATAACTTTCATTTAAACATTAAGTTATCACAGACAAACCAAAAACGTCTAAAATTATATATTTTATATATATATTTATTCTGTTATTTCTACATTATAGCCAGGTTAACGTGATCAAAGTTGTAATAGTCATACCGTGGGTGGTCGGCGTCAAAATTGTCGCGATAGTAATTATCGCAGATACAGCGTCCGTAGAATTGTATAAAAAGCTATAACAGTGACGTAAGTAGAATCTTTATTTGGACAATGATATGAATAGGTATTTGTTAAACACGCCTAGAAAAAAATCATAGCTGATAAAAACTATATCATATAATTTCACGAACGTTTAACATCCTAAATAATAAACGGACAATTATTGATTATATGAAACGTTTCAGACTTAAAATTTTGCATTTTGTATTTTGTGTAACAAGTTATTGCAAAAAACATAACAATGTCTGGATTATAGGCCTCTTTGGGAGGGGGACTTGAGTACGTCGCCGTGTGATACCTGTCCGTGTGCATTTTGACAGAAACGTCTACTAAAGTGCGATACTGTCATATTAGACTTATTATACGACTAGATGGAACACTCAGTATAATGACGCGTGCCAGTCGTGATCCTGAGGCTAGACAGATGAATAAACCAAATGTGGTGTAAAGGACCTCGGGACAGAGTATGGTTCTCTCTCACGCATCAGTCCATCTTTCTATTTTCGTTTGGCATGATCACGCCTCCCAATACTCGGAGCTATAATAAAGGCCTTCAATATTAACCCATATTAGCTACAGAGTCTAGGGTACGAAATTAAAACAGAACGCCAGGAACGTGTCAGCAATAGTTACTATTATTCTCACGATATAAACTATCAAATATCATGCACGATGGTGTGCGATAGTTGCGTTCACGATAGTTACTATCGCCCTTCAATGAACGAAAATTGTTCACGATAGCAATTGCGTGTTTCGCAACTATCACCAGCATTATTTGCCAGGCTTTATGTAGAGTTTTTTTTTTTTTTTTTTTACTCTATTTTATTATGTGGAGATTTTTTGAATACTCGTATAACAATAATATTTTATCTCATACGTCTAAATTGACTAATTTTCTAAAAAATTAAAACTAAAAACGGTTAACGTTGTTTTAGCCAAAAGAAAAAAAAAACCGTTCATCAGTCACCTTAATATCAGTGTATTGGTAATAGTATATAATTTGGTAACAAAAATTTTGGATTCATATACATGTACAAAATTATAATGATATATGCATATATATATATATAATATATGTTATTATAAAATGATTAGACGTAGAAATAGGAAAAGAAAAAAAAATCGATTGTATACAAGGGAAAAGGGGGTCTAAATAAGGCGATAGTAAAAAATTAAATAAATATTTAATATTGTGTGGAGGTGTTCGGTTACAAACGGTTGATCGAATTTTGTTTTGTTATTATTATTTTTTGAATTATTATAAAAACATACCGGCGACGTTAAAACGAAGTAGATTGTACAGAACCAGACGTGGCCAGAAAAAGTCGCAAAAGCCAACGATATCCCAGTGCTTTATGACGCTCTGTTGGCGCGCCCTTCAAACGGTCCGGAAACTTTTTGAATACACGCAGTCGTAATACGCATTATTATGGGCGTAGTTGGACTGAGAAAATCTTTTTTGGACTCGCATATGCAGTTAACGTGAGGAATATTTTGTAGTTTTCAGCCTTTAGCTCGCACGTTTTTTTTTTTTTTTTTTTTTTTTTTTTCTGTTTAAAGATATATTATATTATTGATTGATATTATATTGAACGAGACGTGTCCCGTCAATGAAAATCGTATTCGTTCGGCTTAAATAATTATTTCATGCGGTCGATTTGGACGAAAACGTCAAGATCTATTATACTAACCCTCCGGCCGGGTAATATTATTTATCGAAACGTCCGGCGCAGATTTGTAAACTCGGTCGGGCAACAAACAGAATGTTCGGAGCGATTTTTAACCACGACGAAATTACAGTACAGTACTCCTTCCGCGTTTAATTTTCGCAAGACAAAACGCGTTTTCCGGCGCGATCGTAGTCATTTAATAATCCCGTTACGCCTTCTAACGGGCTCCGTGATATTATTGTACAACGATAATTGCCGCCGATGGCGAAATAGGCGTACGGAAATGAACGGAAACGAAACAAAACATTAGCACGCTTTTACGTGCGGCGGTTGTGCGGATTTAGATTACGTTTTTACAACTTACTGTTTTTATTTATTTATTTAATTTTTTTTTTTTATTTTTCATTCGGAAATATTGAAAACGCTCGCGCGGACCGGTGTAAACGTTTCAGTTGGAACAGATATATATATATATATGTATATGTATATATTATTATGCCGTTTTCAATATTCTCTACTTAAAAAATACAACAATACAATAGGCATAGTATTATGTTCGCTACGCGTGCGCAATATATTATTAACAAAATATTATCATACATTTCACATTGTACAATAATAATAACAATAACAATAATAATAATAGTAATAATAATAATAATAATAATAATAATAATAATAATATAGAATAACAATTAAATATTGAAAAAAAAAAAAAATCAATCAAAATAATAAAATAACCTTTACACGAAATGTCGCCGTAGTACTAACACTTGTTGACTTGCGCGTATATAAATATACAGTGTGCACGCGAACGCGCCACGCCGAATTAATTCATACCGAAACAATAAAGAGGGTCCCGGTGGGATGTGGGAGCGGTTAAATCGCGACGTGAGAGAGACCCATTAGGAGACGCCACTAACAATTAGTGCCGTCGAGAAACGTCGTTGTAAACGGGTAGTGTATATTATTATTATTATTATTATGATTATGATTATTGTTGTGGACACGGGGGTGGCTAAGTGCGTGTGGTGAAAAAAGTACCCGAGAATTATTTTCCCGGCGGTAAACTTCTACGGACTCGCATCGAATACATTTTTTCCTGTTCCTCTCACACGGCGGGTACCTGTATAATACGTGTATCGGGGCGGGCGGAAATTTCCGACTGAATTATTATTATTGTTCGTATTCGTATATAGAGTCGCAGGTATACAACAGCCGCCGACGGAGTCTTTTAACGGTCTCGTACACATCGCGGTCGTCGTAAAGGTCTGAACTTACAATAAAAAAAAAAAAAAAAAAAAATAATAAAAAGTTTAAAGGTTTAAAAAGCTCTTTGAAGAAAAAAAACAAATATAAATATAATATATAGGTACCCCGAACTCTAATTGATATACCACGCGTTCGTGTATACACACGACTTTGCGAGGTTAAAACGAGTCAGTTTGGTGTGTGTGTGTGTGTTTGTATGTTATAAGTTCAATAAGACCGTATTTTTATTACTCGACGGCGGCGGCGTGGTCCAAGGCGACAATGCGGTATAGTAATAACGAAAATATAGTATTAAAAATAAAAAAAAAACTTTCTCATTCTCTCTTTTTTGTTTTTTTTTTTTTTTTTTTGCACATCATTGATTATTGTAAATTTAAATCGTTTTTGTTATTGTTATTATTATTATTATTATTATTTTCGGTATTATATTATGTCATTATATTGAACGTGCTGTTTTTTGACATCGCGTTAATTGTGGTGCGCTTCGTAGTAATGGAAAGCGAACGCAATCAAAAGGACGGCCCATCGATTGGTGTTGGCAACGCCTGAAAAAAAAAAAAAATATATTATCATATTGAGCTGTACACGTTTTTTATTACGTTATTTATCATACACGACGGGCATTTATAATAAGCCCACACCTAGAACTTTTTAGGCCTTTATAAAGACCGTCCGGTATCACTCTCAGTCCTCCGTGTTTCTCTATCCATTGGTTTTTTTTTCAGTTTAAACTACTATCGAAACTCACATCCCACATCTTTTGTATTTTTTCATGTTACATCTTCCTATCTCATCCTAGGCCGTTTTTCAGAGGTCTTTTCCACGTGAATACTTTTTCCTCCACACGAACCGCTTTTGAGTTCCGTTAGCTCATTCTGTTTCCTGCATGCATATCTCGCCTTTTATAAAACTCATTCTCCAACCTGTTTCGTCTACCGGTCTATGGCAGACCGGTAGAACAGTAAAGAAGAAATTGTTCAGTCATTTTTACGAGTATCTTCGAAATTTAAAATTCGAACGCTTTTAACACATTTTTTTAAACGTTCGCTTTTTTTTATTGGACTCCGTTTCTAGAATAGATTTTACTGAATTAAAACAAAAAAAAAAAAAAAACAAAATCAATCGCGACACAAACTAACCTACGTGTGTTGAAACATTCCCGAATTTCAAATGGATTATTACCCATTTGGAAAAGTACAAAAGATTTTGTAAAAATATGAATTATTCAATGTCTTTTGTTCAAAACTTTTTCACAGGCATAGCAAAGAAAACAAAAACAAAAAAAAAAAGTCAATACATTATAGTAAAACTCCACAGAGAATTTAAAAATATTTTTATTTTTTTGTAAAAACAAAATATATTTATATTAGTGTTATTGGACCGACTCGGGACTTGTATGAGTTTTCCATTTGTTCTAATAATGTCTCATATTTAAAGGATTTCTGTGGCATTAAGTGCCCAAGATACGTCGCACGCAATATACACCCGTGCCGTTACAGAGAAAAAAAAAAAAAAAAAACGCTATTCGATTTTCCGCGAAAATACCCCGTGAAACGAAGCGCATTAATTTTGTTGTTTTACCGCGTTCGGAATGCTACGGATAATTGCGAATCGAAATGTCGATTTACGGCCGCCGACCGGACGGCAAAAGACGCGCGGAATGTTATACACGGAGCGCGGAACCCGGTTGGATGCACGCGCCGTGCGACGTCGCGACGGTGGTTTGCGCGTGTTAACAAAACGATTGTGTCCGCCACACACGGCAACAGTAATCTAATGTTAATAAAGTCGCGTGGTAAAATGTGGCGGTCTTTTCGCGTCGTCGTTGTTGTCGTTGTTGTTATTATTTTATATCGATTGAACGTGCCGCGCGCCCGTAATTTGTTTTGTGTGCGGCATTGCACGAGAGTAGATTTTCTATATAAAATTCGCTAATGGATTTTGATTATTATTATGTTAACACACACTCGCGCGCGCACACACAAACACACGCACACAAACACGCACACACACACACACATATATATACACACGATCCGCTGGTAAAAGTTAGTCGATTTTAGTTTGATATAATAATATCGTTATAGTCTAAATCAATTGCGAAACCCGTAAATTATTTACCGACGAGAAGTTTGATAATACCTACTCGCCCGCGTAGTGCGACGTGCGCGTATACAGGTGGGTAATAATAATTGCGTATTATCGATTTTACCCAAAACGAAATTCGGTTTTTCTCGTCTCCCGCGCAATATTATATTGACCGCGCCGTTTAACGGAGAACGAACGAACTGTACAACGCGCGCGGACGTGCGTACGAATAAATATTTACGCGTGGAACACGCGGTCTCCGACGACGCGTAAATATCGAAGAACCGAGAAGACCGCTACGCGGAACGCTGACGGACCCGGGACAAGACGAGCGAATAATAAAGGAAATTCGAAAATTTCGATCGATTGGCCCGACGGACGCACCGGCGGTTTTCGTAAATTCGTTTGTGCGCGCGGACGAATCGCAGCGAAGTCTCCTGGACCGAAACCGGCGGTTTATACCGGGGGCGGGGAGACGGTTAACTAATCATGTTGGTCGTATTTATGCAAGCCGACCGCCGCGCATTCTCCCCGGAGAGCACCCATTTCGATTGCCCCGCACAATAACACGCACGGTGAAATCTGCACGTCGGATACGGCAATGGCCGCCGACGTAAATTACCCGACGGGTCTACGCCGATCACACCCGCTTTCTGCGCCGCCGCAGTGATCTATTGCGCGTATCGTCAGTGGCGTGTATTCAGGGCGCTTCGAAAAACGCAAACATAATATTATAATTTATCAACTTCGAGAGGAAACGAAGGAGGCTTTTGGAGACGCGGCGCTTTTGAACAATACTAAAATCAACGTCGCGGATCGAAAGGGTTATAAATTATGCGGTTTTAAACGGGACGGGACGGGGGGGTAAACCGCGGCAACCGTATAGGGTATAGTCTATTCGACTCGGGATATAAGGAATATATATAGACGTACACCGACTATGCGAGACGCGAAAGTCTATTTAATAAAATAATCGAAGGAGTAGGTGTTTTTTTTTTTTTTTTGGACGCGTAGGAAAGTGGGCAGAGGGGAGGGGGTGGTATTATTATGGACGCAAATTATGAAGAACGTGCATACAGAAAAAACCGCTCGGTGCAACGCGTTGTTTCTGTTTGTTTTAGATATTGCATTTTAATGTACGTATACAATTTTTCGAGTTTGAAAACAAATATTAAAATGACCTAGTTATTTTTTATTTTGAGAAATTATGTAAAAGATAAAAAGAATTTTGCAGGTAGTACACGTTTCCTTCAATTATGTTTTTCGGACGTCGGATAATCGTTTTGCATTAATTCTCGCCGTGGCTACACATTGTGCGGTACTCTGTTTTATTATCTAAATTTGAGCCGGACTTTAAGCGCAGACGCGATCAGTTCAGAAAAATTAATATTGTTTTATGATGTACGCGATTGTAACTTGTAAACATAATTCTCTCAACTATATTTATAGAAAACGGATATTTGGTTGCGAATATATTAATCTAGAAAAAAATCAAATCCCGAAAAAAACATAACTTTACTGATTAAATATGAATAATATTACATACGTATATTTCGGGTTTTCAGTAATTTTTTTTTGCATTTATTAAAATATAAACAAATTTTTGAAAAAAATCACCACCACCGGGCGAAAAATACGCATATATTTAGCTGTGCCGTGAACAAGTTTCTAGTAAACAAAAACGTGTTTCCCGATAGCAAAAAAAAAAAAAAAAAATTAAAAAAGGAACTACCGGCGAACAGTTGAAAATCGCATAAAATTGCGATTTTCAACACTTCGTGTAATAGTCGGATAGAAAATCCGCATCTTTCTAAGGTACGGCTTGAAAGCGAACCGTAGTATTTTCGCTATTAATAAATAAACGGAAATCGAATAACAACACTAAAATATTGATTTTTTAGGGCGGTACCGTCACCAATGGCCAGTATTTCTGCCATGGCAACACATTTTTGTGTTTTTTCGTAAACGCTGTAGTATTTTTCAACTTGATACGCCATACGGTTATTTTTGTATTCGTCTACATTAATGGATTTACCGGGCGATATCAATTATTACACAAAAACATAGATAGCGTATTGGGAAAGTCAAACGGGAAAATACAATTTTAAAATATTAATGATGATTTTTCGTTCCACATCGTTCTTAGGACTTTGAATTTATCTATGTATTGGTAAGTTTACAACGCGTTTGTGGTATGGAATTTCATTTTTCTTTCGACAATCACGTGGATCGATTAAATCAAATATTAACACACATTTCTTAACCCTGGTCATGGGTTGCGAGTCTACCAACAGGGAGGTTACGTATCGTTCGTTTTTCTTTTCGACAAACAATATGAGAACTTATTCGTATCAGTTTACCTGTACGTATATTAAAATAAATCGTAATAGAACTTTTTTTTTTTAAAAAAAAAAAAAAAACCACCGTGAAAATGTTTAGTAACGGTAAATAACTGTTTTTATTGTTACTTTTGGATTCTATTTTCAAGGACGGAATATTATTACGAGAGCCCCGGAGGACTGTGTAAACATTGTGATTATAAAACCGTATACATGCAGCAGTAGGTATAAAACGAAGGCGATTACGCTTCGATTAATAAAACATTATGCGACAACGACGGTGTAATCAATTATGAATGACTATACGCGGTATAATTAATAAATTATCGTTGGAAAAAAAACCCAAATGACACTATAATATAGGTCACTGTTTTTTTTTTTTTTTGGGGGGTCGCTTGATAATTATTGATAATATTTTGTACGGCGGCGTGACGTAATTTATTTAAAAGTGTCGTGGTAGTGAGCAAATTACATGTCTTTTATACAAACACAAAATTCCAAAATCGGGATACCTACGACAGACTTCGAAACAGGTGCAGTGGGTATCTCCTACATAGTCATTTTAAAAAAAAAAAAAAAACCTACAGTTTTCATTAAACTGTAAACTTAAATTTTCAGTAAATCATTAAAAAACAATGTTTGGGGACACGAAAAAGTAAATCGAAAATAAAATAAATACCATCGGGCGGAAAACCGGTCAATTGTTTTTCTAGCCGAAAAAACATTTTCCTACGACAGAGCAGCATATTATTTTACTGTATTTTGCTGTATAAAAATAACATATTTTATTGGGTGTTTAAATTATTATTATTTTTTTTTTTTTTTTTTTTTTAAATATAATTTATATTTAGGGCTGTTTTACGAAAAGTTTCCTCTCGAGTTTCGTTTTAATCGGGTTTACAAAAGTGGACTTTGGACTCCGTTTCCCGCTGCAGTATAATATAGTTGCCTAATCCATCTTGTTCAGAGTTACTTTTACAAGGTATAATAATATACACAAGTTTCTCACGCAATCTTAAGGATTAATCATGTTAATGAGATCCGTTTTACAAATACAAATTACAATAAACACACGCCGCTTATTATTATTAGTTTCTGGTATCGTTTCTCATCGCCGTTGTTTAATATGCGTAAGAATATTGTGAAAACAATGAAAAATTGATTCTGTTCGCACCGTAGCGGATGGGCAGTAATATGAAGGCGTAGGATACACCGGTATAATTTATTTTTATATTGTTTTCGCCGAAAATTCATTCATTGCAAATGAAAAACGATTCTGAACGGAGTAGTATTATTGCCGGTTTTTCCTTATACTAAATTATTCATAGTTATTTAAAGAAAACTACGAGGGAAATCAAAATAATTTCCCAAATGCACTAAGTTTGTAATAGAGAAAAAATATACACATCATAGTTATATCAATAATGTCTTCTATACACTTAGAACATAAAACAGAAAAACTGTAAATTATTAATCACGTCATAGTTTTTTTTTTTTTTTTTTATAAATTACGGTATCAAATTAAATTTGTTTCTAACGTTTGTACGTTAGTTTTGTTTTTGTTTTTTTCAATTTTACAGTTCCCTCAGTGACCTCAGTTTCCTGTGGATATAACGGCATAGTTCCGGCGTTTCCGTTCGAAATTACGATGTCTACAAAACAACGGAGCACTACGAATAAAACAAGATTTAAATTATTATTATTACATTCGGTAGTCGGTCTTTTATAGTAATTATTTTTAATATAATGTTAACGGAAAACGAGACGGGAAATGAGTGTTTTCTATATATATTTTTCATTTATTTGCCCGTCAATAATAAGACCGCAATCAAAAGATACCATATTTTACATATTATATAAAAAGAAACCTTACTACCATAAAATTAACGTTATTATCACGAAGAATATAGATAAAAATTTATACGAGTATTTCGTACTGAAAAAAAAATAAAATGTTCGGAAGATTTTCTAACCAGTAACAGTCAACGTAACCGGAAATTGAATACGACGGGAAAATGGATAAAGTTTGGAGAAAATAATATTTCAAAGAGATTTATTAACTCAAATCAAATTATAAAAAAAAAGAAAAAGACGGACATATACTTTTTTAATTGGATGAACATCTGTACGCAACGATAGACCATAACATCCGATAAACCGAAAAATGATTCTGAGCGGAGTTCTGTTAAACATGTTTTGAAAAGGCGTTATATTTACGATTTTCGTCGAAATTTGATATAAAATTTCTTAGAAAATATTATATTAAACGCAATTTTTTACTGTCAAGCATTTTTGTTTGATCAAATGGTTTTATTCATGGAGTATCAACCGAATAAATATTACGTAAAAACTAGCAAAATTAAATTAAAATGACTATAAACAGCTTTAAAATGGCTTAAATATTTTGAAATTTTGACTACGTTTCTAAAAGAAGAATAGTTTCTATCAAAAATCTCTACGAAAATTTTTCACTGAATAACGACAAAAAAAAAAAAAGCAAAATTGAAAATAATAAAAGTTAAAACGGAAACATTATTTTTCTAAATTTTCCAATCTTTTCTACGTTTTTTCACAATTATTATGAAAACCACCGAGAAAACAAAAAAAAATAACCTCCTTAAAGTACTACCCCAGTGCTCTACACTTGAAAATCGGAGCAAAATATCTGGTAGAAAAGTTATTCGTTCTATGCTAATCAATTGTTATTTAAATAAAATAAAAAATCAATTATTCCAAATACAATATGCAAATATGCAATAGGTATGTGCAAATAAATCGAAAAATTAAATCTGTATATTCCAAAATTATATTATACATCTTAAAAATCCTAAAACTCGGTGCATATTTTAAATCAGAACGATTTTTAACACTGAAATACAAAAATAATTAAATAATAGCGATTCAGATAAAAAACTAGCTAAAACCAGAAAATAAAACAAAAAAGTAAAAAAAAATTATGAAAATCTCACTCAAAATCTTAAAAAAAAAAAAATTGCAAAAATGTTCCTTCGAACCGGATTTGAACCAGTGACCTATGGATATCTGTGATTTTACCACTACAGTCCACCGCTCTACCAACTGAGCTATCGAAGGATGCTGAACAGTGAGTGGAATAAGCCATTTAAGTAAACGTGGTATTATATACTTTCACTTCGAGACAGTGTTGTTTGAATCAACATTCTAATAGGCTATATAGAGTTTAGTTATGAACGTACAAACTAGTGTGTCGTTTAATATTATTTTTTAGATCGTTCGATGCACCAACTAGACACATTTTCTAATCGCCAATTATCGGAAACACAGTACCTGAAATTGATAATAATAGGAGCGACAGTTTAGGTCGCAAAAAAAAAACATACATAAAATACATACAAATTTTATTGAAATTACAATAATACATTCTTAGCTTCAATCAGTATTATGAAAAAAAAAATTAAACTCGACAATTCAAAATGAATAACTAAAAATATTACACACCTCTGTCTCCATATAAATACATAACACAAACAAGATGGACATACTTCGCTCGATGGGTGGACCACTGTTGTAGACGAGAAGTTGGAAAGATAGGATATATAGAGGGGATCTTAAACTGTATATTTTTAGCAAGGATAAATCATTGAAAAACGATTCTGAGCAGAGCTTAATAACAACAATAAGACAATTTTCAAAAATGCATATGTTTTATTATAGTACAATAAATAAATATATATATACCTATTTGAACAATTCGCGTAGACAAGTAACTAGATTTGTTCCACATCATTTTTTAGAAAAACGATTTTAGTCAAATTTGATATTAAAATTCTTATAAAAAAATATTACATATAGTTCAAATATTTGTTTTTTTTTTTTGATCACAAAGTATTACATTTAATGAACCTTTTTTTAAATTTTCAAGCATTTCTGTTTTTTACCAACAATTCGACCACAGAGTATTTACCTCGTGAATAAAAAATACGTACAAAATTCGCAAAATTAAAATGTCTATAAATAGCCCAAGAATGGTTAAAACTTTTTTAAAATTTATCCACGTTTAGAAAAGAAAAATATAAAATGTTTGCTAAAATTTCAAGTCTACGAATAATTTTAACAGAATTACAACAACTAACAAAGCTGAAAAAAAAAATAAAAGCATTATTTACGTTTTTTTACGTTTTATTCCGGTTATGAAGATAATTGTAAAATATTAACACGTATGGACTTTAAACTATATGCTCATTTATTTTAAAACTCTGTTGAGTAGTTTTTTTTTTTATTATAACATACATTTTAACATTTATTTACATAGTATAGGTACAGGAACTACGGAACTCGTAATTAAATTATGCTTATTTTATACAACTTTAGACTGTAAATAGGTATGCGTTGTTTCTATCTGTATAATATTGTTTTAACTTATAATGTTTATTATACAGTGCACAACGCATTATTTGTTCCGATAATATCCTTAGATAGGTAATTTGTGTGCATTTAAGTTTAGTATGAAATAAATAATCAATATTGTAATTAATTTGAATTATACGTTTTTGAATTGTGCTATACATTTGAATATGTCTCTGAAACAGTGGAATATTTCGTAGATATACGCTTAGATTCTAAAACGCATTATAGTAATACCAAAATCTAAAAAAAAAAAAAAAAAAAGACCGTGTCATAATTTTGTATCTATCGCGTAATTTATAGAACGCGGTAAATCAATTGGGAGTACGTTTCCACGAAAGTTTATTCATTTAATTCTATTATTAAAGTCATGCTACGTCGACAATATTGATGATCGATTTCGTCCGTTCCATTTCCATATTACATTTTAACGATAGATAATCAGGTTATCGAGAGAAAATGGTATTCGTGTCCGTAGATAAGTAGTCGTTGGTCATCACCGCACGGACAGCCGGACAGACCCAGAATATTATATTACAGGGAACATTATTATCAAGTCATCCACACAATTTCAGTGGGCCTTTGAAGTCTAAACACGGCATACACACTATGTAACAATATTATTGTTAGCAAACGTAATGTAAGACCCGCGGTCTTGGCCGTTATTATTACACCGAGGACGGTCTCAGTTTTAACGTTACCATACACAGGGAAGACACGAAAATAATCCAATTATAAAAAAAAAAGGCTGTCCTAGGATAATTGGGACGGGTGAAGCCGCTGTTGTCGGTGAGAAGTCGGGAAGGTAGGATGCAGATGGGAATTCAATGTATATCTGTGAGCAACGATAAACCAAACGAAAAAAAACGATTCTCAACGGAGTTCAGTTGATAGGGATGCTTTGTCAATAATATATAATATATATACGAGTATATCATATTACGGTAAACTAATTAAACAATCATAATAAATTATATATAATATTTGTTTAATATTGATCCAGTTTTCCCGTTTTTCTTACAATTTTTTCGGTCTTCCCGTGTTTTTGAAAATTGACCTCCCTAAAGTACCGCCCCAAGAAAATATCCTTTTAGAAAAGGGTCACCACCATTGTAAAACCAATACATTCTTCGCTACATTCAGCATATGAAATTCACGCATTACCTTCACGTAACATTAATAATTTCGGTAATATATGACTCTGTAAAAGGATTTAAGATTGAAAATATATTGCACGGGTAAGCTATATTTCCACCAGGAAGACTGCATGGTTGACGACAGATGTGTCAGAATTACATCTGGATATGTCTGGATAAACATGCACAGATTTTAGTATTGAAGTTCGCGGTCAAAATAAAACTTTAGAAATTTTAGCTATGTGTTTTTCGTCTAACCGGTATATCCATACGATTTCCGCACGTTTTCTCTTTTATTCGTATTATTCCTAATGTATATATTGGACTCTAGACGATACTACTATATACATATGGCACGCCGTTAAATTGGTATCTCATTTTTTAAACGAATCGTCGACTGTTCGACGGATAATTCGAAATGTTCTGGTTTTTAACGTCAATACGACGCCTTATGAACATTTTTACACCTCGCGCGAAGGTAAACGGTTTTTTTCACAAATCAATTTTTCCAGTGTTCGGTCGTACAATTTGTTGAAATATTGTTCATACAACGACATGTTGCAGTATGATATACTTGAAGTTCGATTTGTTCGACTTGTACATAAACGTGTGTATACTGTGGTCAATGGGTACATATACGGTTGAAGGAATACGGCTCAAGAGCGCCGGATTGAATTCCGTAATTCCGACGAAAACAATTAAACGAACCTTTTGGAATCGCAGGTAAAATTACAGGAATTTTTTTCGTTACTACTAATATCGTATTATGTTATTTAAATACCGTTATTTATTATTACTGTACATGTCGCATAATGCATTCAACACGAGTATATTAGTACGCTGTGCTTGGCATGACAAATTTTTGAATGCGTTTTTTTTCAACTAAGTAGGTATCATAAGTTAATTAAATACCAGAACGAAATATGACTGATACGAAAGTAGACGATAATTGCGTTCATTACTCTATGAATATCTTCATATATAACACGACACATTGAATTATTACCGTTACCACGATTATTACCGTAGACCATATAGTCAATAGAAATCATAGATTAGTAAAATAAATTAGTAAAACGAAGACGACGACGGGTCGGCCATTGAGTGATGACAATGCGCGACTAGTGTTTGTTTTTTTTACAGCTGTTTCCACGGTCTTTTTTGTATACACGAGTGCACACCGTACATCCTCTGTTTACATCGTTACCAAATAGGTGATGTGATGGGGTACGGAAATCAAAATGATTTAGTGACCACAACGTTTCATTAGTTTAAAAATATCTACAACGGAATACTAACAATGGCACGATTCGTAGCGAAAAATTACCTTTTTCTCAATGTTATAATAGGGAGTCTTCGGTGGGAGTACTGGAGTTGTAAAATGACAACAGTTATTTAAAGAAATAAGGGGCATTGTGGGGTAAAAAAAAAAAAACAAATTCAATCTTACCAGCGTTGAAAATTTGCCTTTTCTGGGAAAGGGTTTGATCGGAGTCATGCTGCAACAAAACGTTCATCTTGTTGATGAGCTCCTGGGCGTTGGCCACTTTGGCGGTGCACATAATGTCCATCTGTTTGTTTTTGTTTGATTCCATCCACTCTTTGGTCAATGGGAACCGAATGCCCACAGTGGAATTGTAGAACGGTCCTTCGGATACACTATTAGGATAACGCTCCACCAGGTAGTTGTCCACCTGGAATCGAAAAATATTACAAAAATGAAAACGGCATCTACAAAAAAAAAAAAAAAATTCAATTTTGCTTTATTATTATTAGCGAAAATACATTAAAGGATATAAAAAAAGATCAGCTTGATTATCCAACGTTGTTTAAAATATCTAAATTATTAAAGTCCTCTATGTGAAATCTTTTTCATATGACAGAAAAATAAACACACAGCATAGAGCAACAGAAAGAAAAACCGAAACTGTGAATTAAAAAAAAATAAATATATTTTACAATTAATTAGATTTAAAATTTGTATTATATTATATATTTAGTTTTGGATAATTGTATTTTATATACCAAAGTACAAAAAAAAAAAATAAGACGAATATACTTCACACGATGGGTGGTGGGCCACTGTTGTGAATGAGAAGGTAAGAAGTTGGGACATAGGGGAGTTATTTAATGCAGATCTGTACGAAACGATAAATCATTGCTAACGTAAAACGATTCTGAGCGAAATCTTGATAAACATGTTTTAAAAGCCCGTAATATTTACGATTTTAGTCAAAATTTAATATTAAAATTCTTATAAAAATAGATTCATTATCACATATAATTTTTTTTTTCAAGCGTTCCGGTTTACTATAATTATTTTTTTATTATAGTACCTACCAAATACAAATTACGAGAATAACTCGCAAATGTAAAATGTTTAAAAATATCTTAAAACGATTAAAATATTTTGAAAATTTTGCAACGTCCGTAAAAGGAAAATATGATTATAAAATATACTTAAATTTCAAGTCTTTATAGATATTTCTAACTCAATCACAACATAAAACGAAATTGAAAATAATATATTTCGTAAATTTTCCCGCTTTTCTACGTTTTTCTCAATTTTTATGAAAACCGTTTTTTAAATCAAAAAATAATCCGCTTAAAGTACCACGTAAATAAATTTTGCTTCCAGAAAAATATACTACTGCTAAAATAATCGGAGTGAAATTTCCGGCAGAAAAGTTTTTTACATAATTATTTAGATATTTTTAGATAATATAAGAAGGTAATTTCAGGTGGGATGGCAATAAATTGTTGTATTGAAAAAACATAAAAAAATAAATTATCGAACTGTCGGTCCGTTTCGTCACAGGTACACGAGCGTGCGATTTGTTTGCATACACTTGGCGAAGAGGGTTCGATAGTTCACGTATATGTAGGTCGCAGGGTCTGAACCGCGGTGTTTTTGACGGGCCCTTTGAAGTCGAAAACAACGGACGTACCGCGATAATAATTTTTATCGTTATCGCCGTTATCGATTCCAGAGAATTATCCGAGCCGTGAATCGGCGACGCGCGCGGGCATTTCGAATCGCCGTAAAACATTATCGACGCGCCCGCGTCAATTGCATTCGGAGTCCGGCGGTTGTTGCGTTTCGGCGTATAACGGCGGCAACACTATCGTGCATTATTATCAGGCCCGTTCGGAGATATTTGTGGTCCCGGGGCAGAATCATGCGGGGGGCGCATTTATCTTATCTAAATTTTATTTCAGAATATTAAATCTAGGTACGTACTTTTCACAAAAATGTGCTGATAGTACTTGGAGCCCATAGACTTATGGTCTCATAGTTTTTAGACTAACCGAATTACTAACAAATGCATCTTTGTTACATTCTTCGTGATATTCATAAACTGTTTAAACTGTGACACTTCATACGACCCAAGGGAGAAATGGGCGAACCCATTGAAACCCTCTTCTCAAATACGCTGTTTATCAAGGATATTATAATTTTGTATCATTACACTTTCGCAGTTTCATTCTTTTTTTCTTTTACGGATGTGAATATTTTTTATAATTTATAGGTAAGTATATAACGTCTGTACCAACAATTTTGTTATAAACGCGGTAAAAAGTTTTTCAGAAACCTTCGCAAATTAAAAACAAGTCTTTTCTCAAAAAAAAAAAAAAAAAAAAATTAAAAAAAATAGGTCTATATTTTAAAATAACAGCGCTGCAATTAATCAAAAAAGTTTCTCGTTTCTGGATCGCAGTGCGTCTCGTTGTTGTACTATTTTATTATTTACATAAGTGTTATCGGTACATATTTTTAAATTTTTTTACCCGTTTAATCACAGTTCTCCATCTCCCAGTGGCGTAAACACTCTTTAAGCGCGTGCTTCGAAAATATAATATTATTTCGCTGTTTCGCTGTAGAAAAATGATCGAATTCGAATTTCGTATGGTTAAATGATTAACAGTGACGGAGGCTGCAGTACAGTTTCCAGAAAGAAATTTGGCGGTTAAGGGTAATTTTATAATTTATATTATTATTTATTATTTTTAAAGGATAATTAAATACACCGAAGTAATTTACACAATCATACAACATTCTTTACGAGGTGGGCACGTGTCTTCAATGTTACCCTTCCTAACCACGGCACTGGGTTTTTTCGAGGGGAAAAAATAATTTTACCGTTGCAGTGAATGAAAGACAAAAAAAACATGCGATAATGTCGAAATCGGGCTAAATAAAATATTTAAATTTGATCGAGTTCAGAAAACATTTTAGAAATAAAATTCCAACTGAAGAGCACACTTTGTCATTATTATGTAGCCGATCTAATGCGGTATACGACGGAATGTCATCAGTTTCGTAAAATATGATGTTTAGTAAAAGTTTCCGAATAAAACTTACCGAAATCATTATGGTTTACATTTTCTAAAAACTCTTAATGTTATTTATTTTTTTTCACATACAGGCACTTCTCGCTCGTAAGAGAAATCAAATTGTTGGACACCTGTTTACGGTCCCACGGGAATGGTTTAATGAACACGTTTTGAGCGTCAAATATTACACATATACGTATAGGTAGATCGTATATGACCGGGGAAAAAAGTTTTACATCCCGGCGACGACGGGTCACAATCGTTAAAAGTTGAGGCTATTTGTCAAACGGCGAACATGTCGGAACAGAAGAAAGAAAAATTTGTACGAGCACAACACGAGATAATAATATAATAACGACGCGGCCGGTCGATCTTCTCGAGTCCGCATAGTGTACACCGTATTAAATAGAAATTTAATGGTTCCCGGTGTCGATTTTCCATATGCCCTGCGATATTTTACGAAATTCAAATATTTTTACGACCTCTATATAATATGATAGGATTCGGTCTCTAACATCTACTGCCCGAAGCCTATTAACATGAAAGGAGTGCGGCTGTGTTTAAGGGCAAGAATTTAACCTCGCGGGAATAGGGCAGCTAACCGTTATTGTGAATTTAAAATTTGAGTTACGCATATTTTGTAACTGATAAACAATTTGTCGTTTCACGGTCGGCATTAAACTTCGATATTTCACTTGACTTCAAAACACCACAAAAAAAAAAAAAAAAAAATTGAGCTAAATATTTTGAAAAACGGAGTTTATTAAAGACTATGCAGGATTTAAAAAATAAAATAATCGTGAAAATCCAACCGGTTTACGGGAAATGGACGGTTTTGATATTATTAAGCGTGTTTCGGGCCGCAAACAAACGAGCCGGCACCAGGGCCTCTTAAAATCGACTTATTTAAAAATATGAACTGCGTCGTCAATTATACGAAACAATATTACATTTTGATGTAAATAAACGCAGACAGTTAGGCAGTGCAATGTAGCCACGGAAATCGGGGATATCCGAGGCCATTTTGTGTGCGAAAAAAAATGAACAAATTACCTTGAACGATCGACGAGATGGCAATAGAAATGTTTTTTTCGGTCAACGATAAATAACGAGTCGAGGGTACAGATACCTATATATTATTCATATTATATTATTCGATATTATTTTACTCACCGAAGATTGGCGGGCGGGTAAAAAACGTTTATCAAAAACTCCTACGCCGGGAGGCTGTCGAATGTTGGATGCGCGTTAAATAATACGGTTTAGAGACGGTCGAGTTTATACGTTTTAAAACAATTCTTCATGGGGGAAAAAAAAAAAAAAAATAGAAAATACTGTACGAAAACGAGGATTATATTAAGTAACCCGACGAATAGACGATCGATAGCCACGGAGAGGGGGGAGGGAAAATGTTTCGCTGAAATATATTAAACGAGTATACTCCATTTTTTTTTTCTTTGATTATACCTTTATGCTATAGTTCTATTATATTATATATTGATTAAAAAAAAAAAAAAAAAAAACCATTTAATCAAACTGACGTTTTCTGCCCCCCAATAGTTCAAACGCACGTATATCCGTNGGTCGAGTTTATACGTTTTAAAACAATTCTTCATGGGGGAAAAAAAAAAAAAAAAAAAAAACCATTTAATCAAACTGACGTTTTCTGCCACCCAATAGTTCAAACGCACGTATATCCGTATCGTAAAAAAATGATTTTTTTAACATTGCATAACATTCAAACCACATAGTATTAGACGATATTATAATTTCACAACAAACTTATTCTATGAGCACCACTTCACCGCAATTACCTACTCGTAGTTATTATTTATTATATTTACTTATCATAAATACAAATTCGGTTGATTCTTTAGAGTAACCCCAAAGTAACTACGTTTCATTTGATTCCGAGGTTCAATTCGATCAGCTATTATGTTGCTTTTCTAGCTATAGTATTTTGCAGATATTTTACACTACCTTTCCGTATACTGCGTTCCGCTCGTTTTCTACAATGTGTTTGGCTGTCTAAACAGCGTGTCTTCAGTCACATTGTGATGGATCACTAAATTCCCGTTTTATAGAGCAATTATCCAGTCCAACCGTTGCCGGTCAGGCGATCAGTTAAGACACCAAGAAAACGTTTAGAAAAAAAAAAAAAGAAGAACCCTTAGCGTGGAGCTTGGAACTGCACTGAGCTCAAACGCGGATAGTTATTTAGACCAAGAATGCCAATTTTGAATTATTTACGACGCTGGAAAAGAAATCTGAGAATCTCATTTGGACTGAAAAAATAAGGAATGAGGATAGCCTTTTTTTTTAGATAGACACGCAGAAATTACACATTTGGGACGCGCATAAAAAAATTAGAAAGAAGTGTATTGAACATTTTATAAGCATGAATCCCGCTCAGTCTTGGCCGTGCCAATTTTAATTTTTTAATTTCACATATATTCCTTTTCTAATTTGGTCTACCGTTGTTCATTTATTTCCGAACCTCGTGATGTCTTTTTCTTTTGTATTTCAGATGTAGATCGACGATGCGACGATTCGACAGATTAAAAAATATCTATGTCTTATGAATATCCATATGTGTTTAAAGTCGTGTTCATACAAACTCATAGAATACATACTATAGGCGTATTACGAATTTCCCCGTAACAACCCAGTTAACTAATAATATTGGTTTTTTTCGTCCGTATTACCGAGGTAACCCATAAATAAAAATGTTTATAAGAAATTGCTAAAAAACGGTTTTAGTGGGATTACAGAAGAATTTCACAGATGTACTACGCCGAAAGCCTTCGCGGGTGTGTATTCTACATCTTCCCCATGTTTCATGACGATCTTACAAATGGTATTGCGATAATGTATAATGGAAAAATATACATAAATTTGTTTATATATATATATATATATATTGTCGGGAAATATCTAGATAAGTTATCTAGATAAAAATGTTTTATCTTTTATTTAATATAGATAAATTTCAGCTCAGTTATATTCTGTATTCATCTAGATAACATTTTAGTTATCTATGCGTAACCATCTAGATAATTTATTTTAACGGGCTAAAAAAAAAATAATTAAAAATTAGAAATAATATGATTAATAGGTATTTACTTTATTTTTTTTTTTGGCGAAACGAATACGATATACTTATTATACGGAAAACAAACATTTGGTAAAATGTATCATTAAACCGTGTGTTTCAATATTAAATGTTCATTAGTTGGCAGTTTTACATCTTAAACAACGATAATACCCAAACATATAAAATGATGTAATGTTATGTTCAAAGAGCAACTAATAATCGACAATAGCAAAAGCGAAAACATCATTCCCTGTTACCCGCCACAGTATGACGGCGGTCTTCATTAGCTGATACCGGTTTCATAGAATTACAAGTACAATTAAAATTACAAGTCAAAGAATAACTTGTACATTTATCATGTACCTACTACTCATGTCCTTATAAAGTTTATTTAAAAAAAATTAGCTATTTTATTTTATGTTCATTTTTAAAATGGTTTTTTTTTTTAAATTTTGTATACTAAATACCCGTATCACTGAATATTTGCAAACATAAACAATAAATTATCTGATATTTATTTAGATAAAAAATGAATTATTTTATATCTTTACTTAGATAAACTCTTGTTCATCTAACACTGTATATACGTAGAAGATAATGCTTCAGGAATAGCAATTATTCAAGAAAGAATTGATGGTAAGACCAAGGATAGCTTACCTACGCAGTGAAGGCAGTGATAAAAGGCATTGGAATAAATGCGGTTATAGAAAGAGAAACAAAAATTATTTAACCTATCTTAAGAGTTTGACGTAAAATAAGCAAAAACGTTTGTTAACATAATATATCAAATATGTTCAAACAATTTTAGCCTCGCCTTATGCGGATTGTTAATATTTACAAGCGACAAATAGCCAGAAGAAATAAACTCTAAAAAAAATAAATACAAATAAACATCAAATGAATCAGGCAGTTGTCGTAATAGTATTATTAATATATTCTTGTAATTTCGGACACCAAAAACGGTTAATTTCTTGATCCTTGTTTTTGTTTATGATTTATTTTCAAATTTATTTATGGCCGCGTGAAACTTGATATAAATTATAAAAGAACCACCGCGAAATTATACGTTATTATTTCGTAAAAATACATAAAATGCCATATCACGGTCGTTATTAACATATTTCTGAATAATATTATTTTCGGTGTTTGTTAAAAAAAACTTTGTTAAAAAAATACCCACAAACTGTCGGAATGACATATTCACAATATGTATGGACGACTATTATTTTGTTGGACGGCAGAATATATTGTACCTACTGCATTTGAGCCGTTTTTTATTTTCGGTCCGACAGTATACAAACGTACACGTTTGTCCAACGGTTTAGTTTTTTTGTTGTATACATAATTTTTTATTATATCGGTTATTGGGTTTTAAAATGCAAATGCCCGGGTTTGTTTTTGTTCAGAAATGATTGTAAAAAATAAACACTCATTCCGCTAATCAAGAATTGCCTCGCTCCGTTTTGTGTTTTTGGACATTTCTCACGTGAAAACAAATAGGTACGCAGTGTAATTTGGTGAATTTCCCGATGACTTCAACGTGTGTGTCGTCCCTAAATCAGAAAAACTTTTTGATTTCAAATTGGTACAAAATGTCGGTGTTTTTAAAAGATTATAAAAAATCTAGCAAAATTGACTTTGACCGATAAACGAAAAGAAATATAAAATATTAAAAACTTCTGAAAATTAGTTCTCACGAAAGAAATTATAGCCCTTTGGTAAATTATCAGGGAGTTATCACAGAGCCAATAATCAATGACACGTCGGCTCAATATTTCTATGCGTTAGTCGAATCGACGATGATTTTTTCGGCGTTCTACTTAAATTATCAGAATCTGTGGATAAAAACCGACATTTTCCCAAGATAAATTAATTATTATTTCGAAGGGGGACGGCGTATTAAATACTATTTTCACGACCAATAACTTATTTTATTATGCTTGTTTTTACAGCGATAAAATAGTAAACGAAATAAAATTCTGTAAATACAATATTGTACGCGTTCAACATAGTATATTATTATTAAACCGTCGTATCATTAATAATATTGAAACGGAATAAAACGGTTTAATTTCGTTTTTATTTTCGCGAGCAGTGTTAAATGTGTTTAGAAGATACTTAGAACACTGAACGTGTTAGAAAAAAAAAAAAAACCAACATTTCAATTGTCTAGGCGTGGCAACTACTAACGATTAGAATAATGAAATAGGTAATCGCATTAATAAGGCGGGAAATGCGTACTTCGCATTGATCGAGCACTTTGAATCGATGTTTTCCTTTAGAGGAACAGCGATAAGTGGATCAGCATTAACGTACCCATAGCCGTGACTTGACACTTGACAGTCTTAGTTGAACAAAAACCTAAAGGTCATTCAGAACAAGGTGGACAAGTAATGTGTGGACTTGCGTTTTATAATGAGTGAAATGATTGCCACCGAAGAAATAAATGACAAAAATATTTTCAGTAATAAGCTATTTGAAATAACACGGACGATCCAGCGGTTTGGATATTCAAAATGTAGAGAAACGGCAAACAAATTTTGGGCATTAATTGATTGGCAACCAGCAAGAAGGAGAAATTAGAGAGATAAAATATACGTTGGATCTATGGATTACAGCAAGACCCATTGTGAGACTGGAAGTAATGAACCGAGAGGAAAGAATTCACGACCGAGAAAATCAGTGCATACTATCAGTGATAGTAGTGGCTCAAACTATTACAGAGATATGATATAATGTTATGATAATGTCGATTTTCGTAAAGACGCAGGCGATTGTGTTTTGATTTAAATTCACTAGATTAGCTTCAGTTTTTTTAAATTTTAATATTTTAAACTGCAGACTACGGAAATAATTCGATATTCGAAACAACTGCGTTACTCGATTTTCGTGGTACAGAGACACTCGTAAAAATATAATATTTTACAACATTGCGTTAAGATTCACTCATGCCGTAATATATAAGAACCCCTTTTTATAAACTCGTGACGGGGGAAAAAAAAACCGTCGTCGCGCGTCGTTGTAAATATATTATTAACATCATCACTAAAATATACATACATATACAAGTATATACAGATATACGGACATTAAAGTTGCCGAAAATCAATATGATCTCTGGCGATCGTGACGGTCTCATAATGGCGGATGTGGCGGTCCGAAGTTTTATCTTGCGAGCACCCCGAATGATGTAGGAGTATATTTGAAAACTCTTTGCCGAAATAAAAATTAAATTAAAAGTTTTCGGTTTCTACGGTTGATCGACCGAGTTTTCGCGAAAAATCACGATAAAAGTACATAATATTCCATCCCCCTCTCAATGCCGGCTCAAACGACCGCTCCCTGTACTTGTTAATAACTGATAACGGGCGCACGAGGGAATAGCGTAAAGAATCCGACGATTTTTCGGCCGAACCGTATTTTAGCCGACAAATACATATGTAAACTCGTATATATTTACTTTTTTACGAACGTCGGTCGGGTCAAATAACTGTCGGCTAGAATATGTTCAATTACTTTATATTTTTCTGAAAACATAACCGTTGGGACTAAATTTACGGTTTAAAAATGATTTGTCTTCTTAAATAATGTCGGATTTGTGCATAAGTATTATACGGTCATACGGCTGATCAACCGAGTATGCCACTAGGGTTCCAGGTAAAAATATCTCCAGTAAGAAATATCTCTAATGGAAATTGATTTTTGGGAAATTTATTTTATTGAAATTCTCTATTTATTGTTTTAGTTTTTTCGCGAATGCAGGAAAATAACTATTTACTAACATTTTATGTTAACAATTTATGTAACTAACATTTTCCGGTTAATCGCGAAAAAATTCGCACCGGTAGGTCATGTTGAGTTGATGTTTTTATTATTTTATTATTGATTTGTAGAGTATCCTTATGCAGATTCACGTACTAATATCGTTTAGAAAAAAAAATCTGTAAAGCGCTCGTAGAAAATCACGAAACAAGA
Organism: Cinara cedri; assembly: GCA_902439185.1. Lineage (NCBI taxonomy): Eukaryota > Metazoa > Arthropoda > Insecta > Hemiptera > Aphididae > Cinara > Cinara cedri. The sequence continues at coordinate 6,227,055 of CABPRJ010000001.1, forward strand.
AAAAGCCTAGGTATTTTTATAAAAATATGAAATAGAGTCTCTATAAACGCCCGTGGATTAGAGTGGTCGTTAAACGAGAGGTGGGAGGGAGTGGGATTTCCGTTAGTACACGAGCGAGTTATCGGGACCGAGGGGTCGGTCGATGTTGAGAAAATGGATATCGTCTCGCAGTGCGGGCGGTTGGTATACATTTACGTTTGCACAGCCGGAAGAACGGTTTTTGTATTCCCATATTCTCCGTCCCCTCTTAACTATACTACCGACACGGCTGAACTAGCGCCGGTAGTATAGTGGAATTTCGTTAACACCGAAACGATTATTGGTGTTATAACTAAAAAGATTATTAAAAGTTCAGTGATAGAATTGGAAAAAAATTGAAAATTCGAAGAGATACATTAAGATTTAATATTGTCTTTGTGTTCGTGTATGTTCACAATGTCCGTATCGGCATCGACGCGGTAGAAGTGGTGTTTGAAATTCTAAACTCCTAAAAGGCACATATTTAATGCCAGCATACCGTGCATACACAACATGTCATTCCCATTTTTGTGAGGGGTGCGGTTTCTAGAGGTGTTCAAAGTTAAAATCTCCATCTTCCCACAATAACATGTAGATAAAATTCATATTGAAATCCAACGCAATTCTTATGACTTCAATCCGCCCATAAATCAACTCTATTTTCCAAATTCATAAGTACACAAGTAACGATAAAAAGGAGTACAAATTCGTATTTTTTGTGTCACTTTTCCAGTTTTTAAACTCGGGAATTGAGAGTTTTTTTTCTAGGTGAATTTAAAGTTCTATTTAAATATGAATCAAATTAGACAATTTCAGGAAGAGGGGATTTCGTGGCTTTGAACACTCCAAAAGACTCTCAAATGAAGCCAGAAGGAAGAAATATTCTATATGCGTGGCTTGAGTATCATAGATGTGTATTTTAATGGTTTCACCTTTTAACCATTTTCAACCTAACCGTTTATATTGTAATTTCTCTTTTTTTTTTTTTTTTTTTTGAAAGTAGTATAGTTGAACTAGGTACCGTAAGTGTACTCATACGATAATATACAGTACAAGTGTATAGTATATACAGTACTAGTTCTCCCGCTCGGCGTAGCGTCGCTCATGCCAAATGGAATATTATTAATTTAAATGTGTATTTATAAGGTTTTGTTTGTTTGTCGAGATTTTTTTTTTTTTTTTTTATTTCACCCGTATCGCCACGGCAACCCATAAATCAACAAAAATAATATTACGACCTCCGTACTAATAATGCCAATAACACTGTGTCACATTGTATGGTTTGCGCGATAAGTGATAACAGACATCCACATGTCAATCCATTCATTCGTCCAAACAAACTTTCGCATTTGTAATATTATTATTAGAACAGTATTGCGCGTTACTATAGCGTTCAGTTATTTATCGTTTCACGTCAAACGATATCTATACAATAACGAAATAGGCGAGGGAAAATTCTACTTTGGTGGCGCGGAGCTCTACGGTTCTACTGCTTATGGGTTTTTTTTTTGTTTTGTTTTGTTTTGTTTCGTAAAGTGTTCGCGAAATAATGTGTACGACCAAACAAATATCACGCAGGGAAACGGCAACGTATTTTTATGCATCACCGCTGGAAATATTATTTATATAGGTGTATATTTTTATTATACGCAATAATATAGAAACGGCAGGGATATTATTTCGAAATGACGTCGTGCGACGAGAGATATCGTTCACGATAATAATATGTTGATTTTTGATGTGAGATATTGCCCCGTTGTTTGTAGAAAATGTTCAAAAGTTTTATCGCAAGATTTCAACTGGAGGAATATTTAGTTTTCAGCATAACTTTAAATGGCGGGGTGGAAAAAGAAAAAAAAAAATAATTCAACCAACCGAGAGTTTTAATATAACTGAACAAACAAAATGCATTGGTGCATTTGACTACACACTTATTAAAATCTAAAAAGCTATGTTGTAATGTATAGCTGCAGCAGTGTAAACAAAACTACACAGTAGGCATCTGAATATTATGCATAGTTGTTCTCCATTAGTATATTATAACGAATTAAAAATAATAATTATTCGGCTTACCGTTCCGGCATTGGAAAATAATTTTAAAAGGTTTATACAATAATTGGAACAAAAATTATATTTTAAACAGATTTCAATTTCGGTAATTATATTATTATTTTTCTTTTTTGAATCTATCAACAATATACTGTAGTGGTATTATTAAACGTCCGTATTATATTACATTATTTATAATTAAAATTACATTTTTTTTTTTTTATTAATTTAATGGCAATTCGGTAGCGCATATTTTTTGTACTCCCGCGGTACGAAGTCATAAAATTACCATATTTTTTTATTTAATTCCAACTAAAATTTCGCTATTTGATATTATTTCAAAAGAATAACCAAGTGGTTATTGTCACTCGCATAATCAATAATGTCGAAAAAGTTGGTTTTTTTTTTAAGGAGTAGAATTGCTAATTGTATGAATTTTCGCTTTGAGTTTAGGCAGTTTCGCGTACGGCCATTGCTATTCGAATGCCGCAATACACCAGTGTTTAGCATAGCGAAACAATTCGAGTAATTATTAAATAACAATAAAATACACAACACCGCCGGGTATACTATGAATTAACGAACGTCAAATCTACAAAAAAAAAAAAATGAATATATATTACACTGAGTTCTACCGTAAAAACGAGGTGTTGTATTATTACACGATTATTAGTTTGCTATTTTAAAATGGACGAATACGGTTTTACGTATCCATATAAATAGTTAATCAGAAGGAATCATTGAAGGATGCGAATACAGGGACACATCATGCAAGGGTCTAAAATATCTAAGCTACAACAGAGGCATGGCGGTCTGCAACAGACTATAATCTAAGGATTACTGAAGATATGAAGAGACACCTGTATTATAGCTCCGTGTAAGCGTATTATGATCCTTTTAACCTACGCGTATATAGGGCGGCTATTTTTATTTTTTTTTTTATCATAATCCGGCATTTGTGTACAAATATTTTGAGTTAATTAAATTTCTGCCGTCATTATTAATTATCAATTTAACGATCTCATTTAAAAATATCATTAAGATTATACCGTTATTCCTCACACAGTAAACACGTGTTCTGAACTTTTGATTTTCGATCAGCAATAACCCACTCCATTTTTAACACAGACTCAAAAAGAAGAACATTTTTTTCTGAAAATCGTCTAAAAAATGATTACGGCAGTTTACGAGTATTATAACCGGAGTAGTTTCACTACTCCTCGTGTAAACTGTTATAACTTATTTACGGAATATTATTTGTTAATAAAAATATACAAATGTTAGAAGAATATTCTTTTTTTGAAACTGCTTTAAAAATAAGTGTTTTGAGAATGAAAAAAGTGTTCGAGGTGTACCGTATACAGAACGTAAAGGGCAATATTTTAAATACTAACTATAATGATCAATAATTGCTGCGAAAAATTGCAGACAATAATTACCCGAGTTTCATACAAACATTTTCAAAATAACTGAGTGGTTTTCACTTGACAGGCCAAAATCAATATTTTGGCAATTTCAGTTTGTAGATCAATTCTCTGTGAAATTGTTTACTGCGTCAAACACAAACTCTTTGATATAATGTCATATTACATGAAATACACCCGTCATGATTGTGTATAGGTTTGTAATTAAAATATTATCAAAAAAATTTGATAAGGATCGTTTTTTTTAAAATTCCGAACGAAGCGAGGCATGCATTGGTTTTACAATAATGTTTTTTTTTTTTTTTTATTATTTTAAAATAAGATTGCCGTTGGCAACCTTTTTTTATTTATTTTTTGTTATTATTAGGTTCAAACATTCATGGTTGTCATGAAAACGTAAATTGTTGTAATCATTTTACCATAAAATGACACATTTGTATTGTTAACAAAGCATCACTATCAACTAAACTACGCTTAGAATTATTTTTACTTTAGCAATGGTTTATCGTTGCTTACATATGCACATTAAATTCCCGTCTATATCCAACCTTCCCAAGTTCCCATCCACATCAATGGCTGCCACCACACGTGCGAAGTATGTCCGTCATTTTTTTTTTTCGTTATTATTATTATAAAGATGAAGAGAAATTCTATATTATAACAATTCATTATTGTATAATAAAAAGTCAACAAGAGAGAGTTTTACAGACCTACAATCGCAAAATCTGAATGCCATGTGGTTATAACCTAAACCTAAACTTGAGTAATTTTTTGTAACTCGGTAAAGTAATCATTTTAAGGTTAAATCTATTTCGAAAAAAAAAAAAAAAAAAAACATTCAATTCTCACTCACCGCAGTCTACAATTAATAGTATCGGTAATATAAAAAAGTATAATTTTAAATTTGTTTACTTTTAGAACGTTTATTGGAAATTTTTAGATAGTATAGCTTCATATCCGTACAAGTATTAAAACGATTTTTCGGGTATCGTAAAATCTGAGTTAAACCCGGAGTTATAATATAATATGATTATAATATATTATATTAAAGTGACGACAAACGCGTATATCCGGACAAAAAAAAAAAAAAACCATGTGGTAGTGTCGGAAAAGGAAATGACTTATTTTTCACGTTATTCACACACCATATACGTGTGCCGACAAACCCGGGAAACACGGAAAACCGCACAGACAAACCAACACAGTATTAATAAATGTGGAAAAACTAGTGTTGGTAAAATTCATCGTTCAAAATTGTTATGATCATTTCATTTTAAACAATACAAATTATACTTATAAATTAAATCAACTACAGTGTTCGTATTTTTAAGAAATATAAATAACAAAGAAACAAACGACAATTTTTGACATGTGAAAAGGAGAAAGAAAAAATATTGATACATACTTTGCAGAAAGAATGGGCCCCACTGGTGTAGGTAAGAAGTTGGAAAGGTAGGAAATCGAGGAGAAAATTAATGTCCATCCGTACATAACGATTTATTATTGCCGACAAAAAACGTTTCTGAACAGAGATCGGTTATACATGTTTTGTAAAATCGTAATATTTACAATTTGAAAATAATACATTACGTATATTTTTCCGTTTTTTTTTTAAGTTTTTTCTCGGTTTTACCCATCTATTGGGAAAACTCTTGGGAAAATCAAAAAATTGCCTTTTTAAAGTGCCACGCCAGTCAAATTTCCTTTCAGAAAGAATGCCACACTTGAACTTGAAATTGGAGTAAAACTTTTGGTAGAAAAGTTGTTTGCAGCAAAAAAAAAAAAAAAAAACAAAACATTATTGTAATACCAATGCACTCCTCGCTACCCTGCGAATCTAAAAGCAAAATCAGCGTAGTATAGAAACAATTAATATACGATTATTATACGTAAGCCATTGTTAACAAAAGACGATTCCGAGCAAAGTTTTATCATTAATATGTTTTCCCTTGTGGCCATACGGTAATACATAAATCAACAAAAATTACAAAACAAAATTTCAGTTTTTCTCGTTTACTAAGAAAACTACAATATATATATATATCAATAAAAAAGATTTAATCCATAAACTGAATTTAATATGTTACAGAACATTTCTTATACAGTTTTTGATTTAAGCAAAATATGTGGTAGAATATTTGTTCATAGACGAAAAAAAAAAAACATATCATTGTAAAACCAATATATCCTTCGCCCCGCCCAGAATCTAAAAAATTTATATTAGGGTTTCTGCATTTAAATCTGATTACACTGATATAACTGAAGCATAAAATCAAAAATAATATAACAGTGATGATAACATGGCCTAGTATTCTATTCCTGGTAAATCCTGTATATCATTACAATTGTCTTTTCGTGTACGCTAACACACCCTACCCTAGTAGTTTTCATGATTTTTGACATAGCGCTGACAAAGCTTACGAGTCGCCGTTGCGTAAAACTAGAGGAGAGTAATTTAAATTCGTAAATTTTGAAATAAAATATTATCAAAAATAGAGAAAATCCGAAACAGATTGGCCGTACATTTTTCAATCATTCATTTAGGTATTATATTGCATTCGTACATAACAATTTCGTTTAGTATATTTTCAACGTTGCGTTTTATTCCGTATTATGTTCATAAATCGACGTTACGACTACACAGCATAATATAATATTATTCGTTATCGGGACAAATACAGGACAAAAGCGATAAGGATCGTGTCACCACCACGACTCTTATTTTGATAAGGTTACACATGTCACGGAAATCGCGTATAGTTTATCATATTATAACCGTATGCCCGCAGTTCTGTTTGATTTGTAACGATGAAATACGCCAAAGCGGTAAATACGTTTATTATATTGATTCGCTCTCATGTTTCGTGTATTATATATTGTGTGTTTAATAAAACCATTTATTTACTTATTTTATTCTTTAAAAAAAAAAAAAAAAAAATACCATAGAAACCCGATTTCTTTAAAAACTGTGCGTTTGACAGGTTTAATTTTTATGAAATGTGTAAAATGTAAACGATATACGTAATGGAAATAGAATTCCGTTATTATTTTTTTTTTGTATTCCGCACGAAACGAAGGATATAACAAATTTACTATAACGTGTTCATTTTTTAAAAAAAATTGTTTTTTCCGTCTTAAATAATTTTTCTACAAGAAATTTCGCTCCGGTCATGTACGGGTGACTTTTAATAACATTTTTTGTCCATTTAGTGTGTTGACAAAATAATTGTCGTTTATAGTTTTTACCAAAAACCGGAAAAAAAAAAAAGGTAGTGAAACAGGAATATGTACGCAATGAAAATTTACGATATTATATTTTGTTTTAATTCAGTCAGATTTAATCAGATCTTTGAAAAGAGATCTTGCATAGAATATAAATATTAATATGATAAAATTTTAAAAACGTTTTAGCCCTTTTTGATATATTTATAATAATTTGAAATGTACACGATAAATTCTCATCGTCAAATGAACATACACCGATATATCCTTATAATCGGGTCATTATTTTAATTGAAAGCAAATTCAATACGATTAAAAAACTTCGGTCTTTTGAAATACATAATAAAAAAGACCGACGTACATCGTACGCAGTTGGGCCACTGTTTTAGGCGAGCAGTCGAGAAGGTACGGGGGAAATTTAATGTATATTTGTACGCGATGAATTACCGTCGCTAATGAAAAACGATTCCGAGCGGAGTTTGATTAATATAGTGTCGATTTGAAAAAAAACACATATTTACGTCATATTATGGTTACATAATTACTACCGAGTTTTTGTCCACGTTTTTCCCGTTTATTATGAAAACAGCCGGGAAAATAAGAAAATAAAAAAAAAAAAATGACGTCCTCAGAGTACCACCCTAATCAGGTTTTCTTTCGGAAAAAGTGCTATACTTCATACTTTAGAGCATGATTTCCGGTAGAATTTTTGTAAACGGTATAAAAAAAAAAAAAAAAAAAAAAAAAAAAC
>CABPRJ010000001.1:6234562-6354768 GCA_902439185.1 Cinara cedri
TTGTCCACGTTTTTCCCGTTTATTATGAAAACAGCCGGGAAAATAAGAAAATAAAAAAAAAAAAAAAAAAATAACACCTTTATAAAACCAATACGTTCTTCGGGGACGACACTCAGAATCTATAATGCGATTTATAATTTATTCTCGGCAGACATAAATACCGGCGAGTTTACATCAGATATGTAATTATATAATTATACGAAAAATAACACCGACATAGCATGCAAACATAACATTAAAGAGCACACATTAGATTAATTGTTAATTAAATTATCCGTTAATTAATTTCGGCGTACACCGTTATCGCGCTGCAACGTTGTGCGTCTCGGTTTCAAATTTACGGTTTTCGAACTTTCCCAATGCACAGCACGTGCGGATTCGATAATAATATTATTGTAACGACCGGTGCGAAAGACGACGGTCGTCTTCGGACCCGACGCGGTCTCTTTTTTTCGCTTTTATGCGATCGCTTTTTTTTTTTTTGCCGTTTTTTGTTTTTGTTTTTTTTCTTTCGTGTTTCACATTACCAAACCCGCGTACGGAACGCGATAGTTTTCGGAAAAAAAATAAGCAAATGCGTCCCGTTTGGGTCGGTGCCCGGCGATAGCAACGTTGAATGGTAAAAATGCCGAGTTCTAATCCCACGCCGCGTTCAGGCGATAAGTGAAAAACAAATTATCACCAGAGTTTCCCTGTAGCGTATGATTTATCGACCGGTGAAACCAAGGAAACGCATGTCATAGGATGTAGCATTATTCAAGTTTATCCGTCACACGTCATAAATCTATTACGAATCCGAACCCGTTTAGCTCTGAGTTGGGTTATAACCATCTGTGCAGAACGCCCGAGCGACGTTTGAATTCGCGGTTAATATTAAATCCCCAATGGTCGCGTATTAAATACAAACTAAATTGTATTACACCTACATTTATAAAACGTAACGAAATATCAAAAGTAAAATATTATTTGTGCTTTTTTTTTTTTTTTTCTTCAATTTTGTTCTTCACTACAACGAATAACGAATATACAATATTGTAATCTCCCGATAACCGTACACAATATTAGTTTTACATTGTTTGAAATTTTTATTTCGTAACAAATAATGATTTATCCTTGGGTTCAACTTGACTTTAACATCACGCAATACAGGAAAAAAAAAAAATAATAAACAAATGAAAAATAATAGATAACTAGTCCATCGCGTCATTTGAATAGGATTTCTATTGCGTATACGTACTTTGCGTGCATATTATTTATCCCCGACAAGTTTATTTGTATATAAATAATAAAATGTCTTTGTTTAATTGGGTATTTCGATTATTCGTTTTAGATTCGGAGCGAAAAATGTATTGGTTTTACAAAGATATATAATATTATTATTTTTTTTATTTTTTAAGTCAACACCCCTAACCTAACATAATCTAAGTTTACTCCGATATATATATATATATATATACGACGTAGATTCTTTTCCGAAAGAAAATTTTCCTGAAGTGGAATATTGGGGAGGTCGTTTTTCGAATTTTTCCGAGCAAACGTAAAAAATCGGGAAAAAACCACGGGAAAACCGGGAAAATCAGTACAACTTAAACAAACATTATTAAAGAAAATATATAATACTTGTTTAATTATTTTTTAATAACACGATATACGTTTTTATGTTGTTGACAAATCATCACTATCAACCGAACTCCGCTCAGAATAGCGTTTTCGTTAACCGTTTTGTTCACCGTTGCCCGTAGACCTACATTCGAATTCCCTCCTGTATCCTACTTTCTCAAATTCCCGCCGAAAACTGTAGCCGCGCCCGTCCCCGTTTCCCTAGGACAGCTATCCAACTGTCAGTTAACTGAATATGGATAATATGAATATTGATACGGGATAATGAGTGTTGTCGTTTCGTAACTCGCGGTTCGTAACTGTGGAACGACACGAGATACAACAACGCGGATCGCGAGAACCGGAATGATGTTATACAATGAAGCGAAACCGAATCATAAAATACTTACGATACGGAAATTAGATGACAACTAGTCGCCATGGAACGCGATGCGTTCCGGCACCGTTTGACCGTCTCGTCGTCTGACGCGGTCACTGTTCGTCTCCCCGGTAACAGATTTTCAATCGCGATATTTGCGCACACGAAATCGCATGCACTCGCAGTAGTCGAAACACAGCATCGCAACATTTTCGTTTATAATTTTAAAGATTCTAGATCATCATCAAATTACGGCATAGATAAACGTATATATATATGAATAATGAACGCACGTGTTTTTCGGTAAACGGTTATTTTTTATTTTTTTCGCGTTCCTTTGAAATTTAAATTATTTATTCAATTTAATATCAATCATCTTAGTGTTTGATTTTCGATAATTCATCCTTTTCAGTTTTGTATCGTTTCCGATCGTGTACTACACCGGGTTATGTTTGTTTGTTCATATTTTGTACACGCTTCCTCATATCGACCGGAAAATTTATCCGTCCCGCTCTACTAATTAGATTTTATTAAAATTCCCTCCCGAACCCCCACTATTCAATCTCGCCACGCATGGCGACGCATAATTTACGATTGATGCTGATAAAATTTATCGCGTTTTTTTTTTCAGAAAACGGCGACGGTCGAAATACTAGAAACTAATCACAACCGGAAGATCAAACGGTTTCGGCGTCGAGCGCTTCACGAGAGACTATAATAATCGTCTCAGTATTGAAAAATAATAGGGATATATATATATAGGTACCTACGTAATCCGGTAATATTAAGACAAGAGCTGATGCAAACGTCACGCGATACGCCGAGAGAATTTGATGAGGATATTCGTGACTCGAAACAGAAACGATTCGGGCCATTACGCGGGAGATTGTGTAGCTAATGTGAATCGATGCACGTTATTATTCATTAAAATATATTGTTTTATGGTTTGTTCGAAACGCAGGTTCGCGGGCGAAACATTTGTATTATATGCAACATAAAATCCGTCCAACCTCAGACGGTATAGCAGAACGATGACAAATTAAATTGACCGCATCCGATAAAAAAAAAAAAAAATTAATTTATTACAAATTCATTTATCCCGATCATATTTCGAAACGTTTTGCGTGAATTCAATTTCCGTTTTATTATTTAACCGCTATGGAATCGTGTAAGGTTTACTTTAACACCTCAGACGAGTACACACTGTTGATTCAAAGCCTTTTTTTTTTCAAACACAGATTTATTAAGATAATTATATTATTTTATATTATTATTTTATTTTATTATATTATATTATATTATATAATTGTATTCTAAAAACAATGAAAACCTAACGCTTATATCGAATTTACGGTTTATGAGTTACAAATGTTTAAATTTAGTCCTGGAGAATTAAGTAGGTATAAGAATAAAGCAAATTTCATACCTATTCGTACGTAAATAATTTATAATTCTCCCAGACTCGTCCGGTCTATACTTTAAACGGTTATAACCCGCGTATACGGTAAGTGCGACATTAGCGTTGCGCATATCAAAATGCTTAGGAATATATTCTTTATGTGAAACGGTATTAAAAAAAAGCCATTTATATTCAAAAATCAAAAGTAAATACGCATTTTAAGTATAGAAAATTGAAAATTGTGTTAAAACAAAGTCTGAAAAATTGCATAGTAACATTGAAAAACCCGAGTTCAAATCAACTTAAAATTATCTGATAAAATCGTTGATCCATATTATAAAAAATTAAAATAAAAAAAAAAAAAAACAACTAATTTGTCTATTATTATTGCAACTATAATTTTGAAAATCGACAATAAAATATGATATTTTGTTTTAAAAAACGCGTTTGGCGGGCAAGGGGAGAGGGGGGGGGGGTAAAAACCTTTTAGCAAACATAGGTATATTATTATGTTATCAAAAAAAAAAAAAGAAAAAGAAAAGATCGTTTCAATTATGTACGATAGGTTTTTACCTTTCGTGAGATTCGGAATATAATATTCCCTCCAAAGTACACGCACCTGCGCTCTATTTTTATACTATTTAAAAAGTTGTCGGACGAAACTTTACGAACGAATTTTTTTTCCGTCGCCCGAAAAGCGTTTTCTAACGGAGAAAAAAACGAACGCGCCGCGTCCGTTGCAAAACTACAATATTACGTAATAGCTTTCTCGCTCCCCATTTTTCAATATAAAATACAACGAAGCAAAACACTTTAAATAATAATAATAATAATAATAAGTTCGACTGAAATATCACACTGTGCAATAACTGGGTACGTATTATTATTGTTATTAACGTCGCTAAAATACTTCAAACGCAGACACCCTGAACGTTCATGTTCCGTCGTTTCGCCACCACCCCTCCCATCGCGCACTATGTAATATAATGAAAATATACCTATACACCTATTTGTGTATAGAAGAATGTTTTCGTTAAAATAAAATTAAAGAATATCAGGTTTGTGAAACAGCTGCGATAAATCATCGGCGTTTGACAAACGACTTTCCGAGTGAAGAGATCACTTTACTATATTATTATTATACAATGTTCATAACGGTTTTTTTTTCCTCGCGAGATTGAAGTGTCCGTCATGATACGGGATGCGGAGAAAAACAAAAAAAACACCGTTCGACATAAATTAAAAATACCGTTTGCGCGCGTGCCGTGAATATTATGTTCTTGCAGTTCGTATTGCAATTCGAAAATTGAATGTACGTATATTACACTCATTTTTTTTTTTTTTTTCAGATTCTTTAGTAAATCAACCGAAGGAAGTTTTGCCGAAACGAGTGTGTGTTTTTTTTCCCGTGAAAAAAAACTTTTTAGATTCTTAAAAACGTTCAGATTTTTGCACGTTGCATTCTGAATGACGCGGATTTTTTCCCAAGTGGTATTTTTTTATTTGAAAACAGTTTAAAAGCGTAGAATATATTTTATTCTGAAAAATTTTCGTGATTTTTTTATTCTTTTTAACAAAAATTCTCCAACTATTTTATAGAGTAACTTAAAAGTTGTGGACTATCTTCCCGGTGGTAATTTAATTAAAACGTTTATCGACATTTTCGGACGTAAGCAACCATAACAAAAAAGTAAAACGCGTCTAATACTAATCCACTCAGAATAGTTTTTCATATGCAATGATTTATCGTTGCATACCATAAATAGTTTTAATTGTCCTGCACATGCTACCTTCCAAATCAGCCACCTAAAATAGTGGAGTTCCGGTGAGCAATATCAACTTATTTTGTTGAACTCTAATAATATCCGAAAATCATTTCAATTAAGGATATAAAAATAAATCGAAAAAAAAACAACTGACAATTCGATTTAAAAAGACGAGAATTAAGCAAATTGTTGTCTTTCTAACGCAAACACAGTGTAGACGTTAATTTTATGAAATACCGAAATTAATTACCGGTCGTTTCTTTAACAACGTTCGACAATTTGTTTTAAATTAAATAGAATTTTAAACGTTTTAGTACATCTCGCACATTGATTACGGTAATGCTAGTCATTAATTGCATTATAATTATAACTGTCATTATTGGCATAATGCATGTTCTTGTTATGTTTAAATATTTAAACGCGAATACGCGTTTCTTTCAGTTTTTTTTTTTTTTTTTTTTGTAATAGGTATCTGTAAAACACATTTAAAACACATCTATAGACACGGCGGAGGGAAATAATATGTTTCCGGTTGCCTGGATGCATCACTTTTGCCTGTACGGTGCGCCGTATTTACTGAACACGTATTGTAAAGTTATAACCCTAACCTAACCTAACCTAACCGTCTAAAATTCGATATCCAATATGAATATTTTAAAATTTATGATTTTAAATTTAAACCAAATGAGTATGGAAATATTGTTGTTATTCAATGTATTATCCTTCCGTGTTTCCTCTTTGATTTAAGATCAATGGTGTACAATTTCAAAACAATTATCTAAATAGAGGAAATGATATTTTCAAAAGAAAAAAAAAAAGAATCGGATATCAAACTTACTTAAAATTCTTTGAGAAAATCGCTGAATTGTAATAAAAAAAAAAAAAATAAATAATCACCCTGTATTTGTACGTTTTATTTTCAGCTGTTTGTATTCCGACAGTCATGTTTTAGTGAAGTGCACCGAAGATAATACTCTTATATATATATAAATATACGTGTGTATTAAAAGAGCCTAGAGAGAAAGAGAGAGAATGGGATCCGTGACCGTATAATATATTAGACGTAATCCCGGATAAGTGTGTAATTTTGGGCCTTTGTCGCGAACCAAAAGCGCAATTATTGTTTTGTTGTTGTTCCGTTGCGTGTGTTTTACTTTGGAATACATCTCGTTAAACTTGCAGTTAACGTTTTTACTCGTAATTATCTTTACATATAGAGTTCAGATTTCGCGTGTAGTTTTTGTGCTTCATTTTCAATCGGTCCGTTATGAAGTGGATTTATTAGTATTTATTCAGCGTATACACAAAACTCCGATATTATTAATATCGCAGTAAAAACAAAGTTTAACGTTTCGAGTTTCGCGTATTTTTTCGCGTCCTATTTTTATTAGTTCCGAATTAAAATCGATCGGCGCGGAGGTGTTCTTATTATATTTTCGGCGGGGGAAAAAAAGTCAAAAGAAAAGAAAAGAAAAAAAAACTACGACTTTGCGTTTTCCGTTCGAATCCAAGAGTCGGAACGGTCCGTTTGAATTCATAATTTTTATAGACGGCCGTCATTTTTCGTGTTTTTATATAATTCGTTCGACACGTCGCAGTCCGTTAACGTTGTCACGACCTTTTCTCGCGTCATTTATTAATAACGTTATTATTGTTTTAAAACGTATTATTATAGTCTATCTATAGTCGGTATTTATACACATATATACGTTTGCGTTTTAATGGCTCACTCGACCGACTGCGCTCCCTTAAAATTCTTTGTGTCGGGTTTTTTTTTTCTATTCCCTTCTCAATCGCGTATTTATAAATTAAATTCCACGACGATTTTGCCGGACGATCCGATCGCCGGATTCCTCTACAATCATAATATACCAGCGCTCGCAGACGGAATAAAATATTTTCCTCCCGTGATCTCCGGCACGCCACACGTGCCGTCGCGGCGGTATCGGGTCGCAGTCGGCCGTTCGCATCGGGGTTTCGGGCCGCGGCGACTTTGTTCGCGCGTTACCCCGCAGTCCGAAAACGTATTGAAAACCGTACGAAATTATCGCGCCGAACGCGATCACGGTTTGGATTCGCATACGGGAACGCGGGACGCCGCGGGTACTTTTGACGGCGATCGCTTATTCGTTTCGTTCACGTAGTTCCGGCGTTTATTGCTGTGCGCATCCACAATCCGCGCTGCGGATATTATTGTCAAGTGCGTGTCGGCCGGCGCGCGTACTCGGACAGTGGATTAAACGAGTGGCGCGTAGTGGTCCGCGGGGATCCGTAGGACAGCCTATTCGTATTTCGAATTCTGAGCGGAGCTTTCAACTGAAAACGAAAACACATAATGCCGTGGTTTTGTTTTCGTACGTACGGGAGTTCGAAGTTCGGGTTTCCGCGGAACCGTCGTGCGAATCACGGCGAACACGTGTTTTGTAGTTAAAAATTAATACGGTTTTTCGGTTTGAATTTGGCGAAAACCGTTCGAAGGAGCTCCACACGGGGATCAGTTCCGGGAGTTCACGTCGGGAACGTGATTGAGAATAACTCTCGATATGCTACGCGGAACCGGATATGGGTACGGGTTGAAAATTGTTTTGTTTTTTTTCCGTGAATTTTCGCTTTTCCGTTGTCAAGGGCGAAAGAAAGTCCGAGTTTTCGCTCAACCAGTTATACATTTGGTTTCAACGATGGTGGATTTTTTGTTTTTTTTTTTTTAACCGAATTCAAAGAATATTTTCCGACCTCGCTAATAATATTATTGTTCTGACTATAAATTTAATGCGATGAAAAATATCAAAAGTTCACGAAAAATGCAATATTAAATGCAATTAAAATGGTTATTATAATTTATATATATTTATATATATTTTTTTTTTTTAATATTAATACTCATATTTCGATATATTGCAAGCCCACAAATAACTAATTTTGGCCATATTGTCTTGTTTTATTGAAACCTTATCAAAACCTCACCCGTAACCATCTCGTTTAAAACATTATTTTATAAAATAAAAATTTAACGTATTTACAGCCTGTGTAAAACAAAAAAAGAAATATGTATGTAAAGATAAACGGAATTTGATTAAAAATACCCGGAAATGAAATAAAAAACGAAAATATGATTTGAAAAGTCCAAAAAAATGACATTTAAAATTAAATACGTCAAAAACTGCAAAATAAAAGTGTCACAAATGAATTTGTTGAAAAAAAAAACAAGCACGATCGCTGTTAACAGACCAACATGATTACTGATAACTATTGCAATTTCAGGTTTTTAATTCTTTGAACAGCAGCTTTAGAGGCCATTGAGGCTCGTTTCCGCTAAACAAACTTCCTTCAGTTTTTGTACATTGTCTCGAGCTACTCAACTAAAATGTTCTGCCCCTACACACGATTCGTTTGATTACTGTTTGTTTTTAAAAATTCCACTGTGATTTCGTCTTTTTAACGGTATTTTCGACCATAGGTAGAGTTCGTTATTGATTTACGACGAACGTCACTCTGCGTTGGGTTCCGGTTACTTACTACGTTCGATATTCCGAATAATTTCTGAACTTCTCATAGTTTTATTTTTATTGTTAGATCCGCACGAGATCCTTCGCAGAATTCGTTTTCTCGTGGCAATCAATTCATTATCGCTATCCTGATTTATGGGCTACGTTTCACTAGCATCATATTTTTTTATAACTGATTTTTCTAATAATGCGTTTAACTGTTTTTTTTCCCCCTGTAACTTCGATATGTAATTTCGACAATTCTAAAACCCAAGTGACTTGGAGAGTACATAGAAACATTAGGGTTGTTATTTTTATTATTCAGATTCGCGTTTAGTTATTTAAGATAATTTAATTCTTGAGACTATCCTATTTTAGTCACGTTCTTTTTTTTTTTTTTTTGTTTATGTATAATATTATTTTATACTTAATATTAACTCGACAATAGCATGTTCGTTGTCGGTTATTCGATAGAAACGCGCGTGTGTTCGCAGAAAATTAGAATATAGTGGCGATTTAACGAATATTTACTTTGGTCGTTACATTCCAAATAATAACATATCGATGATAATTCGTACCATTGATTATAATCAATGTTTGTTCCGAGAAAATATGCCAAATTCGCGTGTTTGCAATGTGCCAGGGAATAATATAGCCGAACCACTAGAAACAATAATACGTCCAGATATTATAGAAGCACCGTATACTGTTATAGTACACAGCGGTCGATCGATTTTCGCATACGCGTGTTTCTTTCTCGAACAGTTCGACGAATATTATTTTAAAGGTATCTGATATTCATTTGGAGTACCTCAATAATATTATTTACTTAAAATGTCGGTATTACACGATGATTGTATTCTATCGCAAACTGATTACCAATATGAAGTTAAATGTAAAATAAGGACAAGAAAAAAAAAATTCGTCACAATTAGTGGTTCTCTGAGCGTCCTAACAAGTTCTTGTGAGAATGGAAAATCTAATGCAAGCTCATATAACTTCTAAGGTTTTTTTAAACAAAACTCTATTACTGTTATTTATTTTATCAGCAACAAAATATCGAAAACTTGACAGAGAATCGGATTAATACATTTACCTCTCTATATTAATGTTAGAAAGTTGAATTGTAAAAATACTGATATACTTCGCACGATGGGTGGGCAACTATTGTAGATGAGAAGATGGGAAGATAGAGAGGAAAATTAATGCATACCTGTACGCAACGATTAATCGTTGCTCATTAATCAAAAAAACGATTCTGAACGGAGTTCGGTGACACATACATATTTAAAAATAACGTAATATTTATGATTCTAAAATAACACATTTTTCAGTTTTACCTACGTTTTCTTTCGGTTTTTCCTCAGGAGAGTTTATGTCCAGCTTAAAATCTCACTTCGCTACAACAACTACTCAATAAAGAATTCGTTCTGTAATATAATTATAAGATGACACAAATTGTAAACTTTAGTCGAGTAAAGTATATGCTAATAAACTTAAACACGGAATCCTTAATTTTCATGTTATTTTTAAAAAAAAATTGAGCCTAATCTGGGCTTCCTAAGGAAAATTTTCGGTTGATATTGAATGGTTCATATTCGATGTTCAAACTATTTTTAAAGATTCACAACGTTAGAAATCATCGATTTTCCGGATATTTTGTCCAAGTTTAAGGAAGCCGAGATAAAATTAATTGTTTACAGAAACAAGATTGTGGCACATAATGCACGGCACGATTTTATAATCATTATTTTTTATCCTCCCATAAACTATCTTTACTTCGATAATTTCCTCGCAAGAAAAAATTGTTTTTGTCAATTCTTTGTGGCCTTGTGTAAACGAAATTCGGAATAAACGAATAAACCAACGCATTTTAAACGGTAAACTTTTCACCTCGTTACAGGAGAACGAACATATTGTCCTTGGAAGTTCGAATTGGGCTCACGTTTATATTTTCGAACAAAGTCGGCAGGCGTCAAAAAAAAAAAAAAAAAAAAAAATCCATCATTGTCCAAAATAAGAACCGCCCTAAAACGCGTGCGCAATATCTCGTCGAGAATCCGGATCAAACGATTCTGTGTACAAGAGAAAAACTTACTAAAAAAAAAAAAAAAAAAAAAAACCATCGAAATCAAATTTACTCGAAGATAGATTTCGCGGGTAAACATTTAGAAGTCGCGGGACGTACCGCGGAATAATAAACGCGCAAAGGCGCGGGCGCTGCACCGTATGTATTTACATATCGTTATTAAATTTCGTTAGACATTTCCGAGCGGCGCGGCGTCATTGCCGACTTCCACAAAGTCGGCGCTCGGATACCTAATTCCGGAAAGACACCGCACGCGCGCGAGGTATTGAATATTTCATCGGCGTCTCGGCAAAAGTCCTCCGAGAAAATGATTAACTTTTTAACGCGCGCGTTAGGGGAGGCGAGGGGCACCGTATACGCGCGCGCACACGCACGCACACACACACATATATGTGTGTGTACGTATAAGAAGAGAGTGTGTAAACGATACGGACGCCAATGCGAAATAATAGGCGGACAAACCGTGTATAACGGTCTAATGTATGCACATATTTTAACACGCGTCTCGGCAAGTACGCGGTATAATATTTTAATCCCGTCCCCGTAACGGTACGGCGGAGATGCGGCCGTACACGGGACGGAGACCGGGTGCGTTCGGCGTGCGAGTCGGTCGGCGTGTGGCGGTTTGTCGGGGTTCGAGGGGGAGGGGGGTGTAGCGAGCAGCGGTGTGACGGCGGCGGCGGCGGTGAATCATAACAATACATTCACTTCTGCGTCGCGCCGCCGTTCGGTGTGTCGGCGCGGCGACCGTGTCCGTGGCGAAACCGGCCGACGCGACGTCGCGATTGACATTCGTGTTCGCGATTGGCGCGGTGTCGCGCGCGCCCAAACGTCCCGAACGCAATACGACGCGCCGCGCGAGAATATCAACCGCCGAAACGCGTCGCGGTAATTCGCTGCCGGTTTTCGGAGGGCCGGCCGGACGCCCGACTTCGGGATCACGGCGTTGGCGCGCGCGCGCGAAACCGTTACCGGGCGGCGCGTCCGCGTGGTTTCGGGCGAACGACTCGTTTCGTCCGTTCCGGAAAAAAAAGGAAAAAAAAAAAAAACAAACGTCATTTGACCCGGCGCGGTTTTCCGGAGGCGTTTATCGGTGTTCACTCGAAAACCGCGCGGCCGAGTTGCGTGCGATTGTGCCGGAGAAATCGGTCAGTGTAAACAAAAAAATACCCCGGTGAAAATATCCCCAGCAATGCTTATCCTTTATTCCGTGTTTATCACCGTGTTATCAATTACATATTCCGTTGAAAATATTACGAGACATAACTATGTAATAATATAACGCGATATTTACGGTAGAAATAACGTCGTCCGTGTTCATTCAAAATAACGAAATCGTGAAATCTTACGTTTTTTTTTCCCGCTCAATCGCTTTTATTGCGAATACCGCTTCGAAAATAATAATAATAAAAAAACGATGCCTTTAAATGTACAAACGAAATAAAATTTCCTATCAGAAAATGTGCTACACGTCAGACTTTCGAGCGAGGTCCGTAGACCAAACGTCATCCATTACAATACATTCCTGGCTTTACTCAGAATCTAAAAAAAAAAAAAAAAAAAAAAATATAAACACGAAACAACGGATAAATATTACCGGCGATGTTTTGCGTGCGGGGTATTTGTGACGGGGACATCGTTAACGTGGGGTGTTTGATTTTCACATTAATTTCACACTGTTGTGCACCTGCGCGTTTGACGGCGCGATAATAGTCGTACGGTTTACTAAGAGTTTACGCTGAAAAAAAAAAAAAACCAAAACGACCGTACACGGCTATTATTTGCAATCGTTACCGTAATTTCGACCGACAATCGGACGCGCGACACTCCTCGGCGTGATAACATAACAATACGCCGCGCCAAAGGCGAATGCGTTTTTTTCGTTTTTTTTTCTTTTTTTTTCTCCGACAGTCTCGTTCGTTTACGCTGCGATCCGGCGCGGCACTGGTAATACAAACACCGCCGTCACATAACGAACGTGCGCGGAAATCGTTAATAACGCCGCCGTATGACTTTATTTTCCATTTTTTTTTTTTTTTTTTTTTTTCTACGGCGTCACCGTATTGTTATTATCGTCGTCGTCGTCGCGCCGCTACCTGCTGCGCGTATCGTTCAGTTTCGGCGTCGCGAAACGATGGCCGCGAGGACGACACACGCGCGCGCGCACGGTAAAACACGGTCAAATTGATGTATTCAACGGCGCGTATAAATAATTTTACGGCCGCCGTGAGACTTCTTGCGATAACTGTTCGTCGAAGAGTGCGCGCGCCGAACGACAATTTAATACGATCCCGACGACGGCGATAAATGACAATTATTATTATTGTTATATTTTATGCGTCGGTCTTTTTCCGCTCCCCCCCCCTCCTCCGATCCGCTCTAACGGCAAAAAAAGAAAAAAAAAAAACACATAGTAATAATGACACGGACCAGTAAATTATAATCGTTTACGACGTCATCATCGTGACGATTTATTTGACTGGTTTAATCGTTTCGTTTCTGTTTAATACCTTTTTTTTTTTTGTTCGCATATCGTTCAAATAAAAACAAATTAAAAGCTATACTACCGAGAAGCGTATTATTATAAAAAATTAAAAAAAAAAAAGGTATTTTTTTTATGATATAAAACAATCTATATTTTACAAAATAAGAAAATGTATTGTGGCGCAAAAAACAGTACAGTTAAAATTAATTAATAACATTGGCACAATTACACAAGGAAATAATGGCACTCGTAAAAAAAAACATTATAATTGATTTATTTATGTATGTTTATAGGGAAAAGTCTACCGTTCGAACTCTGATCTAAAGTGCACTTGCGAATTCCGTACACTCGCGGGGCAAAAGTTTCGACTCGCCGTGAATACACGGATGTTTACTCTCCATGGATAATTTTTTTTTCCGGTGAAATGGATATTGAAAAAAAAAATAAAATTAAACAGTGACCGGAACGGAATTCCGACCGAACCGATTGTTATAAAAAAAATGGTTTTTTCCTCGTGTTACAACCAGGACACATAGAAATCGACAAAACAACAGCGAGCGTTCGCCGCACCGTCGGGCGCTTTTATCTGAGTGGCCCAAGCAGTAGTCAGCAATAGTTTGTTCGGGCTGTATGCCAGTGGCGGAACGAGAAACGCCTTACCTATCGCCTGTCCGACGGTTACACGGTTATTGGTTAAAAACGAAAAAAAAAAAATATATGTACAATGCGTGAATCGTGTAATATTCGAAAATCTAAAAATACGATATTATTTTATCCGCTTCGGTGGTGGTGCGCACTAGTGTTGTTTTATCACGTTTCATAATATACCTGGTTTGTAACACTGCATCGGTAGTATGCCGGTTTGGTTCGTTTTATATTTTTTATTCGGCCCGTTACCGTAGTTTCGGAAAAAATTCAGATTTCTGTTTGTTTTCAAACATTTTACAACGCAACAGAGGCGGCGACTGCGATTTCTATATTTCTACGCGTTTCCGTGTGTTTTCAAATATGACGCGATACGAAACCGAAATATTATGAAATCACACGGCGAGAGTGGACCAGTTGTGATCCGGAGAGCTTGTAGGACGAACCGCGGCTCGCGGCACTGTCGGCAAAACACAAACCAGTCCAAAGTCCAAAGCGGAAATGTTTCGGATTTCTGCGCGCTTTGTAGATTTCTCTTCGCGGATATCCGCGACGAAACCGTCGGTGTTTTAAAAGAAAGTTTTGGCGCGAAAAAAGAAAAAAAGAACCACCGGTTCGGGTGCGTTTTTCCAATAAAAGCGACTACCGTTTCGGACGGATGACCCGCGTTTCTTCCGGGAAATTTCAACCGACCGTAAAGGCGTTCGGAAGGGATTTCGCGAAAACCAACACGCGCGCGAAGCGCAAACCCGTCTCGCACGTAACGCAACGTCTGGCCGTCGTGCAAACGACGACAATATTGACACGGTCGCCGCGTGGGCGTCCCGTCCTCGAAACGTGCCTCGCGGCCGGACGTAATGTGTTCTGACGGCGTTCTCGACGGACGCGTATTTCGCCACCGTCGCCGTCGTCGTCGACCGAGCACATTCGGTCGCGGGTTTTCGCCCACCCCCCCCCCTCTCACGGCAGATTCGCGTAAGGCGCCCGTCGACTCGGTTTCCGCGGCCCGGCACCCGCGTCCTCCGGGACCCATCGCCGCGACCGGCGTTGCGCGGGTCCGTGATAACGTCCGTCCGAAAAAGGACGGACGTCGAAGGGATTCCGTCGGCCGCGGCCCGTCTCGAGCGGAGTGCCCGCGCACAGTCGCCGGGACGTGAGGGTTTCGAGAGAGCGCGGCGTACTGCGAACATCATTACCGCCATTATCGTATGTTCGCGGTCCGCGATTTTAAATGTGTCCGCGCCTCCTCCCCGGGGGACGTATCGATTGTCGGAGTCGGGCCCGCGTACGCGTGTGCCGGTATATAATATTATAATTAAAACGGCCGGCGCGCGCACTTCAGGCGAATCCGGAAAACAAAAGCCCCGCGTCCTCCGCGCGCGCGTGTCACAATACGGACACTCGTCGCGTACAAACACGAGGCCCGCGTCGCAGTCGAGTGGCGGCGGTCGGGCCGCCGTTTTGTACGTCCTCGAAAAATAATGAAAACGGCGAAACCGCCGTCGTCATTGCCCGCGCCGGTGCGTTTACTGCCGTACGGCCGTTACGCGAACGGGCGGCCGACGGCGCGACGCAACAACGCACGGGCGCGTGGTGACACGTGCGCGCGCCGGTCGATCCGTTCGCCCGTCCGCCGACCGCGGCGTTTGTCCGCGTTCGATTTCGGTCCCGTATCCTCCCGGCCGCGGTTTCCGATCGCCGGCAGCGTCCGACGGCTGTGGGGGGAGGGGGAGGAGATGGGGGACGGGCGACCGAATTTCTCTCCTCCGCTCGAATCCGTTCCGTTTCGTTTTTTCCCACCTTCGCCGAACCGCAAGACGTAATGACAACAATAATTGTCCGCGCCGTGTAACCGCTGCGGGGACGACCGCACGGACGAAACGACAAATCGCGATTAGCAGCCGCACTGCCTTCCCCTGCCCACTCTCTCCCCTCCCCCCCCCGGCCGGTAAAAGCGTGCGGTCCGCAACGGAACGCGGCGTGGAAAAACAATCGTTCGGCGGTGCACGGTGTCCGTACGCTACCCAGTCTGCGAACCGCGTTCGGGACTTCACCAACACCCCCCCCCCACACCCCCACCAATCCGTACTTCTCGAATATCAGTCGCCGTAGTAAACACCGCTGGTTCACGGCGCAAACGCCGCGCGCGTTAAACGGCCGACGACGTGTTTACAACCGATATTCAATTTCGGTTTGAAAATCGATTATCGAACGCGGTCGTTTTTAAAATAATTACCGCGACGCGACAGTATGCGATCGCTAAACGGTCCTACGCCGAACCGTCGTTTGTATATGGAAAAAAAAAAAAAAAAACTCCCCGAAAATCCGATTCGCCCGGGACGTTCGGACGGAACCGATCGCCGGTTCGCGGATAACAGAACAAAAAAAAAGAAGAAAAACCGACCGGTACGCAGCGTGGCGTTAATTCCGTAGCGTCCGGATAAACCGCAAAACGTTAACCGATTATTGTTGTTTCTCCATAAGACGACTGGTAATTGAAACGAAAACGCGATTCCGTCGGTTTATCGTTTATTCCAATATAATTATTGTTTTTAAAAACTTCCGGGACGTCTTTCACTTTTTATCATTGTTACATGTTTTTCTTTATGTTTTTCGCGTCTAACTCAATAATAATAAATTGACAGTAAACAAGATACAGAGTGTATATACGTATATACACAGTGTACGTATACTTATAGGAAGGTATAGGTACGCAAGAAAGAAAAACGAAATTACTTATGACTCGCTTTGAACTATACACAAAAGCGAAAGCTTTTATGAAATGCAAATTGGATTATGGAAAATTGATTAATATTATTTTTTGGTATTATATACTTTATACATTTCAATATAAAATTTTTTATCGAATACCTTTCGAAACTCTCCGGTAAAAAAAATAACAAATTTTGTTATACTGCGTAAATCAACGGCGAGAATATAGTATGAGAATATATTATTATCGTATTATAATACATAAAAAAACATGACCGTGTGAGCTTTTAAAAGTATGAAAGCAAATATTACGTTATCGCTAAAAAATAGATCCATATATACGGGGCGGTCTACTTGTATTGCGATTTTCTCGCAGAGTCAAATTGCTTTCCGTTTTTTTATCCTTCATCAGGCCTCGGATTTTATGGCATTTGCTAAATATTACAGGTAAAAATAACAGAGTGACATTTAAATTTGTTTTAAGCGCCACGGAATCCAAATATGAAGTTGTATTTTGCTAATTTTTTGTACATTTCAAGTATTTTAGATTTTTAGAGCTATTTTTTTTGTTAATTTTCAGTGCTATCTTTTGCTAATATACTTAGTTTTTAATAAATTATAAAAAACATTTTTCATTTATGTGAATTCATAAAGTAAATATTCCTACATTTTCATTTCATATTATAATTTATTTTTAAGTAGCCCTGCGTATTAACTCATCAAACAGTTTATACTTCTAACTTCTTCTTTCGTTTGTATTTATATATTTAAAAAAAATAAAAAAAAAAATATATATATATTTTATTTTTAGTAATTTTTCATTTTTTTATGTCATACTAAAGCTTATTTAAAAAAGTCGTAGGATATAATATTATAGATTTTATTTTAAAATTTGTTAAGTCACATTATAGTGCATATTTTAGTTCAATAAAAAAAATTTCAGCAAAATCTTGAATAGCAATATCTTGATCGACAAAATCTTGAACCAGTTAATTTTTATCCCTTAGAAAATGATCTAAAAGATATTACCGATTCAAGATTTTACCAAAATAATTTTTCAAGATTTTGTCGTTCAAAATCTTAAACAGCAAACTTTAAACGGCAAAATCTTGAACAGCAAATCTTGGACGACAAAATCTTGAATAAATAATTTTGGCAAAATCTTAAACAGCAAACATTTGAACATGTATAAAAATGATTATAGATACGGAAACCACAATGTTGATACTGGACATCAAAGTAAACAAACCAAATGATTCAGTAATCAAAGAAATTAATATACTAAACAAGTATCATGTATCTATTGCAAAAAACTTGGTCATCCAATAGATATATGTTATAAAAAAAAAAAAAAAAAAATCCGGGTATAATAAAAGAAAATAATAATGAGCAGTCAAGCTCGGAAAACAACAAATAATCGGTCAAAATGGACATTCGGTCGGTTAGCGAATTGACAAAAAATAGCCCAAAATCGAATTACATAGAACCATGCTACGTATCGAATACCACAAAGTATTAAAGGAATAGCCAATTCACTCATAGATAGGGGAGCAGATCGTAATATAATTAAAATAAATGTACTTCAACGACGATGTCGTGGTATTTTATAGTAAAATTTACAAAATGCAAAGAATTGATGAGTCACTGCTTTAGGAACTACAACCTTAAACACATAAATAAACAATAAAGTTTACCAAACAGGATTCTACGTAGATAATTCAGTTTTTTCAACAAGCGGAAATGAAATATTAGCAAACCACTTGCTAAAAAGTAACCGGATCAGGAGAATTAACTTCTAAAACAGATAGTAGTACAGCTACTATCCCAGCACGATATGAAATACGATTATTCCGATACAATTCGGCGTTCGAGATTCGTCTGAACAACCAAATACACTCATTCATGCTCAAAAATTAAGCGGAAACATTGTATGTGGAAATGTTTTCAATATCGGAGAACATAATCAAGAACTTTCAGATTTATCGCACACGATTTTCGATATAGTTTATACGTATTGCGTACAAAAAAAAAAAAAAAATCAAATGTGAATACGGAAAACCGTATCCAACTCCTGGAAAAACACGCTGGAACGTGCTATAAAATCCGAGCCGTGGTTGTCGTGGAAACGTCTATGATTTATTTTAACAGTATTTTAAACCGTTTACTACTAACGTAAATAATGGCTTATCAGTTTGCAAAGTTTTTTTTTTTCAATAATTATCACCTTTTATATTCAGATTCGAATGTTAAAACCGTTATAATAACTCACAACTACGGTTTATTATAATGACGTGCGTATCAAAG
Source organism: Cinara cedri (assembly GCA_902439185.1). Lineage (NCBI taxonomy): Eukaryota > Metazoa > Arthropoda > Insecta > Hemiptera > Aphididae > Cinara > Cinara cedri. The sequence continues at coordinate 6,253,426 of CABPRJ010000001.1, forward strand.
TGTGAAGACAGAAATTCTTCATTCGAAATTGTATTTTTTGTTTAAAACGAGAGTGGGGGATGTTGTTAGTTTAAAATCCAAAGGAAAATAGTGTTAAAATATAAAGTTTAAACGGTACTATAATAACGATTAGAAAAAAAAAACAACCGACAAATTTACTGGACCGCGGTAAAAATGGATCATGTATGTAAAACAAAATAAAAAAAAAAAAATCATGAACCCAAATTGTTTTATAAGACAACGATTTTCGATTTATTTTGGAACACATAATAGTTTTTTTCTTTTTTTTTTTTTTTTAGAAAAAGAAATCGACAAAGGTCGAATATATAGAGAGTGTCTTGCAACAAAATATAATTTAACATTGGTCATCCGTCGTATTTTATTATTAAATTTTTTGTTTCTAAATTCCCTGTATTCTTTTTCAATATATCAAATTATACTCGTACACTTTATCGAATTGCGAACCCAATCGAACGGTATCCGACCTCTCCTAACCACGGTTCAAGCGTACCTCTATGACCGGTCGTGAATTTCCGAATCGGTTATTTTTACGGACGTGAAAAGTTGGTTTTTTATTTTCGTTATCGCTAGAAACTCGTTAATACCTAGCGAATGTGTTTACGCCGAAAACGCCATTACCGACGACGTCGCATACACGGCGGGCGGGTACTCAATACAGGCCGCCACGCGAATCGCCGGAACGGAAAACGATTACGCCGGGCGAACGGTCCGATCGGACCGCAGAATCCGGAACGGCTGATCCGGACGCGAGTGCGCGGTGTCGTTATCGGCGCGGCGATTTCACTGCCGAACGGTGCGTTTCACATGCGATACCGTCGGTGCGGCCGGCGCGTCAGAGTCGAAGCCGCGCACGCAAAAAACCCCTCGGCACAACGCGAGATACCGCGGTCGAGAAAACCAAACAACGGCGTCCCGGAGCTTTTTTGTTTTTTTTTTCGACATTTTTGCACCGATACCGTAATTGCGTTACGCGCCGCGATTGTCCGGCCCCATCGTCGGTGTATCCGGTTTCGGAGAGAGAGAGAGGAAAACAAAACAAAAAAAAAAAAAAAACGTTCGAGCCGGCCGGTCGGGTCTGTCGACGTTTGTCGAACTTCGGCCGCGCGACGTCCGACGTACGCTCGCGGCGACAACAGCGTGCGCGGGTTTCGGCCGGGTCCGCGCGTCCCGCGGCTACCGCGATTACCGCGCCGAACCGGCGGAACGAACGCCCGTGTTCGGTACTCGTGTCGGGCGTTCGCCTCTCCGTTATGTTCCGGAGACTCGGTTCGTACGCGATTTCCGTACGGGGGTTTGTTTTTCCCCGCATTTAGTGGAAATCAGTGGAATTTCGGAGTGTCCGGGTCCCCGCGTTTTACCGAAATCATCCGGTCGTTTTACCGCCGTCGCGTTTTATTTCTCTGTTTTGATTTCGAGCGTTTTGGCGCATTTTTTTTTTTTTTATGATGTTTTTAATTGATTTAATCGATCGCGTTTTAACGGAGCCGCGAAATCCGTACGAGCACAGTACGGTTCACGATTGCGCTTGTTAATTTTGATAAACAATTTCGCAACGTCGTCTTCGCGTACCGCGGAGCAGAAAATCCTTTATGCGCGCGGTATAATAGCGAATGCGCCGAAAACGTTCATAAATAATAACACCCACCTACTCGTATCATTACGGGACTTGGTTAAACGCAGTTAATTATTACTTCGCGGACGCGTGCTCGAGATGAATATTTTAATAACAATAATAGGATAACGGAGAGGAACGTCTACCGCCCCGACAAAATTTATGTCGTGTACCGGATGAAAGAAGCAATGAGTTCATTGTATTTCGAAACGTAATGAGAAAAAAAATTATTACGCGTTGTCATAACACGCAAATAACGTTAATAAATTGTTTTAACCGTTCGTTAAAAAAGACATATGCATACAATACGGTCTGCTTCTGATAGGATTTACAAGTCGCTTAAAAATGTCCGACGTACAGCTAACGAGACTTCGTTCAGAACGTCGACCGTTAACGCCGATGTGTTCACAAGGGTGCAGTCAGTCCGCGGTTGATATTTTGACAATCATCAAATCGAATATAATCGGGTCACGGGTTGCGCAGATACGAAACCGACACAGAGATTTTGATTTTATAAAAAAAAAAAAAATAAATGAATGTAGTCCACCGTATTATAGTTTCAAAGGTGCACGGACGGTGGTATTATTGAACGAGTTATTCGAGGCGCCGTGACGATCCGATTGCGATCGCGTGTACAGACGAAAACTGAAATCGTAATGTTACAAAAGGCTGTTGGCGGCCGGAGCTCTTCAAAAGTATTACACTGTTTTAAAATCGATCGTTGTCCTCGAGATTTGCATATCGTAACGACCCAATTAGGCTAATTTTCAATTAGCGATTACTATTGTACGGTGCACTCTTGAAAAAAAAAGAGAAAAAAAAAGCGACTCTTGAAAAACGTTTTCGCACAACCGAGGGCGCGGCGCCCGGCAGCGCGGATTGCAATATAGTCTCGTTGCGATCGAGAAATTCCGGGATTTTCATTAGTCGTCGTCACTCGAACCGTTTCGAAATTAAATGCTCGGAAAGACGGAAACGCCGTATTATATGACACGTACGAACGGACGACCGAAGAGCCCTCTGATAATGCGGAAATAAGAAACGGGCCGAAAACGATTCGAGGTATTCGTGCTCGGGCTAAACGGGCTAATTTTATTCGCATTGATCGTGAACGAAATACACGGAACGTATTTATTGTAAAATTTCTGCGAGAACGAAGAAAAAAACAAACAAACGATTTGAAAACCCGTTTTTTTCGGGAATCGTCTAACGTGTAGATATCGAACGGTCCGGCGACGATTTGTTTACCGCAAATCGAAAACGAAAACCGTTGCGGACGTCTTGCCGACGGCGATCCTCCCGGTTTTTCAAACCGTCGGAATTCGACGTTTCGTCGAACGTCACGACCGAGTCGTTCGGTTCCGGCGCTTTCGAGTCGTGACCGCCGTCGACTGACACCTCTGGGGCAAAACATACCGGACACGTATCCGTACCGCCGAGGCGCGTTACCGGGCGGAAATATCCGGCCCGGGCGTTACGTCGCGGACGTCGTTTTCCGGATTTTCTCGGGGAGCGTTCCGGAAAAACGGGGTGGGGGGGTTAGGGCGAGGAGACGGGAAAACGCGTACAACGTTAAACGGACGCCGCCCGGAACAGTTCGCGTTCCCGCGGGATATCGGTCGACCGTCGCGCGCGCGCCGTCCGTACGTCGCACGGCCCCGCGGCCGCGGCGACTTCTCGCCGACAACCGGAGACGCCCGCCCGCCGCGCGAACCGTCGCGTCCGCGTCTTCTTGTCGCGGACGGCGCACTGGCGTTTTACGGCGTCGCAGGGGGCCGTACGCTCCCCGCCGTTACCGTCACCGTTGATTCGCCAAAGAAACGGTAACGGCCGGCGACGGCGGATCGCTCGCCGCACCCCGGTCGTTATTACCGCCGCGATCCGGAACCCCGGAACCGACGTTATCGCCGTTCGCCGCGCGGCGACGCGGATCGGTCTTTACGGCGCGCGTCGTTTCGTCGCGCGACGGCCGCACCGACGGCTAAAAACGTCAATTACAATTATTGTTTTTTTTTCTCTTTTTTTCTACCGGGTAACAGGTTGTTAACGGGCCGCGGCAGCCGCTCCCGCAGCGCCGTGGCGAACCGCCCGTCGCGGGCGTGTCGGCGCGGCGCATCGCGTCACGTTCTCGGAACGATGTCGCCCCGCCGGACGCAGCGTAACGGTTTCCAGCACGCCCGTTTTAACCGCCGGGTTTCTCTCGGCAATTTCCCGGATCGTATTCTTTCCGACGCGCAGGCGCCCGCCGTACCGCAAAGCGCACACCGTGTAACAACGACAACGACAACGGCAACGACAACAATCTCGATACGTGAACCGCGTGAACACGCACGCACGATACGGTCGCGATACGTTCGTCGTAACGCGGTTTTTTTTTTTTTTTTTTTTACGCGTATACGTGAATACATTTTGTTCGCACGGCGCCTGTAAATCTCCGTTTCGTTTTTCCTCCCCCCCCCTCGCCCCCCGCGTACACGTAATCGAGTTAACGTTATCGCATCGACCGTACAGAGTCGCGCGCGCAGAAGCGAAAAAAACAGACAAAACCCGGCGGCCGTATAGACATTTATCGGGCCGTTATTATTGTTGTCCCGCGAAGAACCGGGCGGCGGCCGCGTACTCGTTCCGCCCGTAAAGATAATATTCCGCGTCGCCGCCGCCCCGGTTCCGCGCGCGCACGGTACGCGTTTATATCCCGCGTTAATATCGTACGCAGTCGCAACACGCGTTTATCATATTTTCCGCAACAATAATCCCCCACCCCCTCGCCCGATCGTAATACCGCCGCCGCCGCGCAATATCGCGTGCGCGATGCGCGTGTACGCAAACGGACCGTTAAGCGACGCGGGTCTGGATTTTCACGGAAAAAAAAATATATATTCGTATACGCACAGGGCCGGTTCGCCGAACGCGCTCACTACGTCCGGGCGTTTTTTCGTTTTTCGTTTTCCCCCCGTTAAATTCCCCGTACGCTCGAGCGCGAGTCGTCGCGAGCCGCGCACGGTCGAAGCCGACGCATTCGAACACGCGGGTTGTTCAACAACATCCCGCGCCCGTATCGGATTCGGTTATTCGAACGGCGGCCCGCGTCGAACGTTCCGCGAACGGGCGGAACGTTAGCGATGATTTCGGCGTTGAAATTTCGCGATTCCGCCGTCAAACCGTCGCGGCGGAAACGTTCCGGAGTTTTCGGCGGCGGGCCCCGGTAGCGGAGTAACCCCTGCCGAACCGACGTCGGCATCGCCTGTCCCGCACTCCGCGAATGACGTTACGAAAAACCCGAGTGTCCGAAAACATCGGTTTTAAACACACTCGAAAATCCGAAAAATCAGAATTTTCAACGCGCCCGAAACACGGCCGGAAAAACGGGGCGATCCGACGCGTATCGTTGTACAGTGCGATCACTCTGCCGCGGACCGCCGCGATATCATCCGCGTCGCGCGAACGTTCCGCGTTTCGCGTGGGAACTAATTCGATTGGTTCGGTAAAAAAATAATTCGCCGGTGGAACGGACGCGGTCGTGTTCGATAACGAGACCGTTGTTGCCGCGTAGGGGCCGCCCCCGGGCGAAGGCCGGCGGATACGCTGTGAAGACCTCGGCCAGTGCGCGCGTGGGACGAGAATCGAAGAAAACGACAATGCGCGGTGTAAAAAAAAAAAAAAAAAAAAAAAAAAAAAAACGGTCGAAAATGTCGAACGGGCTATAAAAGGAAACGAGTAGGACGAAGGAGACAAATTTATTCGGTTCGGTCTCGGCGTTTTATTTTTCAATTATTACGCACGTATACCGGGCGTCCCGCGGAGATATGCCCCGTATCCAGAGATAACTAGCACGGTCGAATTCTGTTTCATTTGTATCACTGACGGGGACAAGGACCGCGAACGTCTTTTATTTCAATTAATTCGTTCATGTTTTCGTAAAAAAAACTTACAAACAAATTTTCCATTTGATTATTAAAAAAAAGTCAATATTGCAAATTTTAATATATCAACTTTTTATTTTAATTTAACTTATGATTTTTATAATTTCCGAGAAAAAAAAATGTTCATAGTCAATAATTATACAGTAATCGATGAGGGAATGTCATTACGGCCTGCAAAATAATTACAAGTACTTTTCTCTGAATTTTAAAAAAAAATATTAAAAATTACCTTCTAGGTTATTTAATGAAAATAAAAGTTGAAACGTCATCATTTTCATAAGTGTAATAATAACCTCTTTAAAATGGTTATTTATTTACAAATTTCTCGAAAATAATAAAATTAAAAGGTATTTTTTTTTTTTTTGGTTTTTGTTTACCAGAACATACAAATTTATTGTAATATAAACATTTTTTATGTAAATATAAACAGGAATTGATCGCGTTTATTATCCCTGGAGGTTTTACAGTGGGTTTATCTTCGTTGGACACACTGTATACACTTTTATAGGTCTCTTGGTTTACAAATTAAGGGTGCATCGTAAAAACGGGAATGAGTTCAATTTTCCAATTCGCGAGTAATTTCACCGTTTTATACGATGCTCCAATACTAATTATCGAATTTTGTGTTCGACTAGGCGAAAGAAAATGTTTTGTTTGGTTACTGTTGTAGGAAAAGCAATGAACGCGCCGGTTAAAATTAAAAAAAAAAAACAATATACGAGTCCACGCGACCGTATATAAGTTTTACTTTGCTGATCGATTTTCGTAAAACGGACTTCTATACTCTCCTCCTACCATCGAATTTCCCCACACTGAAATAATCACCTTGTAATAATTTAAAACGCGTTAAGGGCTGTACGTTTCGCACGGATACGTTTTTCATATCGTAGGAGAAAAACCAATGGTGTTGCGTCGAACATTTTTTTTTTTTTTTTTTAATTTCGGATTCTGGGCACAGCGAGGAACGTATCGGTTTAACAACGACCGCGAACAATTTTTCCACCGTAAATCCGGCTCCGATTTTCGCAGACAGCACCGTTTCCGTAAAAGAAACGTCGCCGGGGCGGTGTTCCGGAGAGGCCGGTTTTCGATTTCGCCTCCCTCCCCTCCACCCCGCCCCCCGGAGATTTTCCCGACAAAAAATTCGCGGGAAAAAACAAATGTCCCCGGAGAAAACGCAACGCGACGGGCGCGCAATCGTTTTACCGTGACGCGACGTAACGCAACGCATCGTTCGGCGAATGAACGCCGATGTCGACCGGACCCCGTTCGAAATCGTTTTTGTCGCCGGCGACGACCGTCAGTCGTTACGCGTGTCGACTGCCCGACATTACGCCCGGAACAGCGGCCCGGCCGCGTTCGCGAAGCACGGCCGCGTTTGTTTCCCCCCCGCTTCGAAACGCGTTCGGTCCGTCGGCGGACCGGGTGTTGCCGGAAGCCACGCGATATTCGACAACGGCTAGACGAGACGGCCGTTCGCGATCGGTCGCCGTCGGCGGCCGGCCCGTAAAACAACAACAACAGCGACAACACCGGTCTGTACAACCGTAACGAAACACAATGCCGTCGAAATAAATCGGTAGTGAATCGGCGGGACGGTTTACGGGCCCGCGCGTTATGCGCGGCGTTCTTACGTCACGCCTGACGGACCGGAACAATGAGCGCGACGACGTTAAATTTCGTGTAACCCGCAAAATTTATGCGCGTTTTTTTCCGTCGCGCGGCCGTATGGACTGAATTTCGACCGGAAAACGAGGAGCGGTGAGGCGGCACGCTCCGTGTGCTCATATTTACGAATGAAAAAAAAAAAAAGTAAACGCAATTAAAAGTCCCGACGAATGGATATTTCTGCTTCTGCTTCTCACGGGTTTCGTGACGGATTTTATTTTTGTTGGTGACGAGCGGCAACGGAGAATGTATCGAATGCATTCGAATCGCGAGTGTTTTCGCAGAGTTTTCCCGGAGACACCGTTAGTGTGTCCGACCGCGTGTCTGATGAGCACATTCATATTTTCACCGCGACCTTTAGCGGGCCCCTTCATCGACCGAATGAACTCGGACTCGGCAATTAGAGTTGTTTGATGCGGATCGAAGTCTGATAGAAATTAAACACGAGTTTCACCCGCACGTCTCCCCGCCTCTTAAAATGAAGTCGGGTGTCGCGATTTCGTTTACGCATGGTGTTGGTGTCGAATATGGGCCTAATGCAAATTTCAACTTTCAACCGTCAACCCTACCGTTTTTATGGTAAAATGTAATTTTCAGCAATTGATCGTGTTGTAATATAGTGTGTAATATTATTCATTTCGGTTTGTTATTATATTATTTGATTATTTATTGCGTGACAAAGAATTTCGTGTACTACGATAAAAAATAGCCGGGTGAGGGAATTTTGTTCGGTTGACAGAGCTGTGCTTCTCGCTGTTGTTTTTTTTTTTTTTTCTACAATCATGATAATCAACTACACCGACCAGTTGTGTGGGCCGATTAGCTTGAATTTTTACACTTTTACATAGAAAACGCGCATTTCGAAACGTGTTTATTTTTCTGACGTCGCTACACAACTACAAAAAAAAAAAAAAAACCCCGTCAAACAATGTGTCACCGCGGTATCGATGTTATGTATTTTAGTAATTGTGACAGCGAGGTATAACAATACCAACGACGACGATATGAAAATTAAACGAATAAGACATAAGTCCCTAACTAAAAACAAAATATACGTATAGGAATTTCAAAGAAAAATGTCTTTTTTTTTTTTTACCTCTTGCGGCGTCAAAAAGTAATTCAGATATAATCATAAATACCTATTTAAGTTCCGTTAATGACTGACGGGGCTTTTAAGTCTCTTATATTCTATCGGGAAATATTTTAATAGAAAAACAAAATGTCACTTATCATAATTCCAAACACATTTTTGATTATTAACGGTCTGTAAATACTTTTAAACATTTCAAATACACTTTACCAATATAACTCCGTTTAAAATTCAAACAAAGTTTGACAGCACATTAATAATATTGAAGTATGCGCGTGTAATATGTTTTTTTTTTTTTTTTTATGTTTTAAACGCTCTAGTAATTTGTTTAGTTACGTATAAAACACATTTTACTGATCGAGACTTAGGCATATGTTTTATTTTTTCTTCAAATTGTATACGGAAAATGATTTACTAAAATTCCATCGCTCGATTCATAGAGAAAATGCCGTGGAAGACAGTGAAAATGTTGTGCCAGATAATGTGTAACATAGAAAATGTAATTCTGTAACAATTTAATTTAATTATTTTTCTTTTTATTATCGTTTTTTATATTTGTTTGTAAAAAACCTTAATTGTTTGGTTATCCTAACATTGTTTCGACGTAAGAAAAAAATCGGCCTAGTTGACTACTAGAATTTTAAGTCCGGACTAAAGTGTACCGGAGTGTCATTTGTAGTCCTCTATAGTTCACGAGTCAAAAAAAAAAAAAACAAACAAAATTTTGAGGGGATAAATATAACGCTTTTACATATTTTTTTTTTCTTCAAAATGTCGTCCCGAAAGAATTAAAAAATATTTGTACACTTTTCTTTAGCATTCTTTTAGTATTTTTTTTTTTTTTTTTTTTTGTGTAAAATTACGGAATTTGAAATATGTTTTCAAGACGTTTTATTTCAAGTTTTTGGTATGTNTTTTTTTTTTTTTTTTTATTTGTGTAAAATTACGGAATTTGAAATATGTTTTCAAGACGTTTTATTTCAAGTTTTTGGTATGTCTACATTCTTCACCGCTGTGTAAATTGTCATTAGTTCTGTTTAAAATGTACATTTTTTCTTTCACTGTATTAGGACAATGCATTTTGAAGTATAATTACGCGTAATTCGATTCAAGCAACGACTATTTGTAAATGTTAATCTTTATTTTGTACAATCCGCTGTTTTTACACTTTTTGATCATTATAATGTTGTCAAAGGTCATATATATTTTTTTTCTTCCCGGAGTATCCCCAAAAACCCCGGCGTTTATTTTCGTCGTCAGCGTGACGTTTTTTTTTTTTCGACGTCTGAGAATAATATTATATTCATATTTTATATTAAAAATAATAACACGAAATTTGACGGGCCCTAAATCATTAGAACGCATTTTTCTATAAATATATCGAGTGATATTTGTGCGTTTAAGTATTTATTTTCTATTGAACGATAATTATTCCAAGACTCACAACTTATAAATCACCGGCGTTATCCGAAAACCACTGGTGTGGCTTAAAGTATAGATTCGTCCGCCTCTTGCTGTTTACACATTTAAAAGAATATTTTCGTTTCAGATTCAGTATTCGTAAATGCAAATATCTCATAATGTCTGTATCGGAATCTTTAACGATTTTCCCACGTAATAACCGTTAAATCATCTAGCCTCGGTCCAGCCCAGTTCGGAGTGAAGTAAATTTTCCACCGTTTTACCGGTTATTATTGTTGGCCGATCCCAATTAGTTGGGACGAGGGTGACGACGAAGACCATATTATCGGTTGTTATTACATTCGCCGTTATTTTAACATGATAATATGATATTAACAATACTATGTCGCAACAGGACACGAACGTAGAGAAATATATTGCCAAACTTTGAAACTATAGTATAACATACTTTTATCGCGGTCTCATTCGATAAAATTGTTATCATTATAATGGTGCCAGTATGATAACAGTATGATTGGATACCGTGCGCATAACGGTTTTAGGCATGGAACTCGGTAGAAAAATCCGGATGAGACTCGATCGTGTTCGCGCGGCACACCGAATATGTTACGACCTCGAGCACACAAATGGAAGTGTAGGGATAGACCGGAGTACAAGAAGTGTAGTTCAAGTGTGCAATTAACGCAACGCCTATGCTTAGATAACGCCTAGATATTAGAAATGTCATTTCCGGTGGTACAACGGTGATTCGGAAGACTTCGCCGAAGTCATCCCCGAGCCAGTGGCCTGGCTGGATTCCTGGATGGCCGATGATATTCAAATTATTGTGATTTCGCTTTAAACATAAACGTTTATTTATGCCAGTTGTAATATTAATAATTTTGTTTTTTTTTTTTTTTTATCCAGCAAGGAAATATAATTTAATGTAACAGTTCGTTACATTACATCATGTGAATATAATATATATCGAAATGAACCTACATAGTAATAAGTAGGGAAACTTTATAATTCTGGAATTCTGGAATTCAGTGTACACACGGTTCATTCTATCCACGCCCCTTTTCACTTATTGATCGGTTCACGATTGAGCCGAAGTTTAGCTGTTCTATATAGCGGACTCGTCCGTATCGTGAATAATCCCATCGAGTGTATATTATTTACTATATTGTTTCGAGTAACATTAATAATTAGTAGATCGTTAATGCGCATGGCGGAAAACGTTAATGTTGAAATCAGATTTATTTTTTGTTTTCGTATACAGTATTTTTTCATAGATGCAATAAAAAAAAAAAAAGGTCTAAAATTTGCACTCTCCAAAAAAACACAATCAGCTTTTTTAAAGTAACATCTAAATAGTATGTTATTCATGTTATATTTCACAATTAATGAGCAGAAATAATACAGGTTTCCTACAGACAATGCACGTGTACATGGAAAATAATGTTAAAATAATTGCGATAAATTTATAGGTACAAAATTATAAATAAAGTGCGTAGTCGACTATTATAAAAGTCGTTTAATGATTATTATGGGAGCGTAGCCCCCGTGGGTCTTCGATGGGTACATACTTTTAGTGCCCCCGAAGTTAGTGTTCTAGTCGTGATGTGGGTATTGTTACATTAATATGACGTATACGGGCGCATGTCAGTGCTTCGAATACAACAGATTTCGGGGGATACACGTTTCAATTCAATTGACAGAGTTAATAGATTTTCATAGCTAAAAAAAAAAAAAACCTGTGGGATGGCGTAACTCTTTGCATACAACACACCTTACGTGTTAAGTGTATAATAAAAATTATCAACAAAAAATAAATATAAGTGAAAGTTTAAACAGTTTCTATTCCTATTAACCAATTTCAAATTACCACCACCTTTTCTCGTATTCGTCCTACAAATATATGCGCGTAAGTTGTGTACACGTCGAAATGACATCGATCAGGTTCACGACCCAGGGCCGCGTGATTCATTCGTGAGTGTCGACGGAAAGGTCTGGGCGGGGGAATTCGGTTCAGAGAGTACGTTCGTCGACCAGATTGTCCACCCGAAATGATTCTCGCCCGCGTTAAGGCTTCCGTCTTCTCAGCGTCTTCATTTCGTACGGTTTACCACCGACGCTCTTGCGGATCTGCCGCCGACCGTCCCTTTCCGGGAATATTCGTACTCCGGCAAAACACACTTTCTCGCCTCAACATCGCGCGTCTTACGAGTTTAATAATCCCCCCGCCCCTACGCCATGCATTACGTTTACTCGACGCCGCTTGGTCCGGGCCCGTCTAACCGTTAGATTCGAGTCATCGCCCGCCGCTGTCACCCCTACCACATGGTCCTAGTTGACTTTGAAGTCTCCTCGTACGTTAGTAAATACCCGTTTCGGCGTTTAAATTGATTAAATAAATCTGGGGTTCGGGTCAAAAACGGTCAATGTTACATTTTGGTGAAAATGACAGATGCACGGCTGATCATAGGAGATTTTATGTGGTTTTTTTTAGCGGTAAAATGGCGTATGCCAATAATCGGTATTGCGAGATTTGAGAAGAACAATTTTGTTAAAGAAATTACTATTGCAATATCAAAAAGGCTCAACAATTTTTGCTATTTTTAATCTCCCAAAATCGATTAACAGTGACCCTTTTTGACCTGAATCCTATACATTTTCTAATACGCGTATTTTTGCGTTTTCTAGACGCATTATTGTCGAAAACGCGTATTTTGTCCGCGTGGGAAATTCGACGTTATGCTCGGGTTCGGAAGGTTTTCCGCCGCGAGTGATCCGACAAACACCGCGACCATCGTTGTGCGTACGCGACCGACCCGAAGTTTATTTCCCCGAAGTCGTTTCGTATGATAATTTTTCACATCGCGTGGACCGCGATACGTTTTGGGGTTTTTTTTTTTTCATTAACGAACCCGGTCGCGGAGACAGATCCGAGAAGTCGTCGTCGTCGCAGTCGTTTTTATTTCCTTCACCCCCTCCCCTATATTCCTCTACTACCAACCCATTCTCCCCGCCACGACAGGATATGCTCGGCGAAGCAGTTTTGGTTCCCGCGGTCTGTCGTCGCGAGCAGCGTTTTTTTTTTTTTTTTTTTATTTAATTTTTAAAAAAAAAGTTTCTGCTGACAATCCGGTGCGTACAACGGAAAGTTTTTTCGTTTCCGGCGAAAGTACTGTCACGTACACGTTATAAATACATTCGGAGAGAAATAATGTATAGGTCTATCGTTTTAATTACTTCGGCTATAAACATAATATTATTATAATACTACCGAGTTTTATGACTTGTCATTCCGGTAAATCGCTTAAAACGCACAAAAACCCCAAGTTTACTTTATAAACCCGTACGTACTTCAAACTGCAATTAGTTATTTTAGGTTTCTAAACATACGTTCCGAATGCCTTGTTGGTCCCATTTGTGTCCGTCTTGCACATACACATAATACACTAGGTAACGGAATTCTTTCGAAATCCTATACGAAATTATAGTTTATTGTTTAATATACGTTTAGAAATCGGCATCTTTGGGCGTTAATAGAGCGGGTTTTCTTAACAACGGGTAAAAAATCGAATACAAAATAACCATCGCTTTCAACTAATGTACGAAATATGGACTTCTGGAGTGGATGAACGATTTTTCGGGTATTTTGAACCTGACGCGAACGTTATTCCGAGTGACGCGAAAAGGAGTGTTGACAATGTAAACGTGTGAGAGGGTTAATCGACATGACGTTGTGTCGTAAATAATATTGAGGAAACGCTCAAATTGTATTGTTTTATTCGGTATCCCCGTCGATTGGCGACGACGTTGCAGACTTTATCATTTACACGAATGAAAAACCGAACCGTTATTGGCCTCGGTCGTGTATACTAGTTTGGTATAATCTTTTGATTTTCTAGAGCAGTTTTTGGATAGACTTTATTATTTAAAAGGCAGGTAGCCGATACTATACTATCGATTTGACGAGAGCTCACGAATTTCACTACCCTGACGTAACCCGATACTGCGGTCCTGTATTTTCGTAGAACGCTACCGTTGGCGACCATAACCCTAAGCGACTGATTGGTGTTTTCATAAACATGTTTAGGCGATGTTTTTCCGTCAGTCCATAATATAGGGTGTGTATTCGACCGTTTATCTTTTATACTGAGAGTTCACGAATTTTCGAGCTCTTTAACCGTTTTTCTTGCATACTGTCCATTAGGTTTGATCGCGACGATCGCCTCCCCTCACCATTCACTCCCAAATATACTCATAGCCCTAATAAACTTAAAGCTTGATTTTCATCATAAACGTATGCTTTATATGCATTTCAGAAAATCACATAACTCCTCCCCCTGTCGTTACCTTGGTCTGAATTCACTCTTGGTCACAATTTACTATTTATTATTTTACGCTACGTGCGCTGAAAGTGCGTTTTTATAACGACATTTTAAACGTTATTGGACATAAAGTAGTTCATAGTCGGTATTTTAACAATATTTAAATAAGCATTTATACGGGGCAACCGCAGTTTTAATTACGCACTGTCTTTTTTCGACACGAATAATGTTTGGAGAATTTTAGGAGAAAACTTGGTCAAATATTTTTTTTTTGTATTTTTCCGTAAAACAATGACACCAAATATAATCACGGGATAAAAAAAAAAAATAAAATTGCACACAAAAACGGGTTAAGCATTCGCGAGTGTTAGTGTGTTATTATATACATAATAGACAAAGATTTATTGTCAGTGATGGATTCAAGGAGAGGGGGCTAAGACATTGAGAGGGCCCTCCCTCTTTGACAGTTATATTTATAATCGCAATTGTAATAATACGAGTTAATAATGATTATAAATCGTCGATCAAATTATGCTTATGCCAATTATTACGATCGTCGATATGGTTGATACTTGATTATAATCTTAACTGTATTTTATATTTAGTGTTCAATGTTCAAAATAAGTATGAAAAATATTGCCCTCCCCCCATTAAAAAAATTCCGTATCTGCCACTTTTTATTGTATTTTGTTAAAAGACCGATACTTTGTCTCATATTTAATCATTATAATATTTATTTCGGTTTACAATGGTCAATGAGTATCATTACGTTTTTCTTTGGCGTATTGAAATTCGGTTCTATGTCACACAGGAGTCGAGTATACGAGAACGTCATAGACAGAACTTGTTTAGAAACTCAAATTACCAACAGTGAAATAATTATATGGCTAACGAACATAATTCATGCATTATGATTTAATTCGTCAAATCTGTTTTATGAGACACATTTGATTAGCCTAATAATTGTTTAGCAATAACATTAAAGTTTAACTGACAGAGACGGAACTCAGCTGTCAGAACTAGTCGACTAGTGGATAATATTGTACGAAAATTCGTATATTCAGATTTTGTTTCTTATGTTCACACGGATTCTACGAGGTATTGTAAAGATTTGTTAGATTATATTTTTGTCGAATACGTGTTAGACGCGTAGAAATATACAGACGATTTGTAATTTAGATAAAAATAATAGCAAATCGTTAGGGTTTAAACGGGCAAACGAATGGTTCTGAACCTTTTGCCGTGAAAACGAACTACGAATTTTGTGTAACGAGTCAAAATTTATCCGTACAAATCGCATTCAGCAAGCGTATTATAATAGAAATATATTTGAATATTTTTCAAAAGCTTTTACACGTTTTGGTTTGGGTTTGCATCGCTATGGCTAAAACAAAACCACGAAAACATCATCGGGGTCTGTGAAATACTGTCCCGTTTATATTTCTCTCCCTCTTTCGGCGTGTCTCTCGTGGGTCACATATTCTTTTGAGTAGAAACCATCCACGTATCCTTCGGTTTCTGATAAATCACCGAGTTTTTAGACACCCGGGCGACCTCGGTTTCGACCTCTTATAATATAGTCAAAAGGGGAGAGGGACTAAATAATTCCGAAATAAATCGCGGGTTAACCGATTTTCTCCTTTGCAGTTCTTTATTTTTTTTTTCTTCCTTTTATTTTTAGTCTCTTTTCAACGGAGGATTGATATGCAAAGAGGATTTCTTTTGTAAATAAGACCTTTTTAGCTCCAAAATGTATATCCGACTGGCCACGATATTAGAAATCTATTGGACGGAAGAGGAATCGGGAGGAGTGAACCGAGATAAAACACTTTTTCGGTTATGCAAACCGTTTTCGATTAATTCGTTTGTTTGACACATTTCCGGAAAGAACTAAACCATTCATAATGTATTCTCTGCTATTCCTTTTTACTTTTATGTGAAAAAAAAAAAAAAAAAAATAAGAGAAAAGAGCTTATCGTGAAAGTAAAACGATACATGCCAAGTGTTGCGAAATAAAACGTACCTACCTATATATTATTATAATTTCCAGGAACAATTAGTTTTTTTTTTTTTTTTTTTTAAATACCATTTTCGGTCATTGTATACTTTTTATAATAATACATTTAAAACCAAAAAAATCTGTAATCGATAAAACATTTAAACAAAACGATTTCGGTACCTGACCACAATAGGCCAATGTATATTACTAGTTACAGGTCAGTAGGCATTTTCCCCGCGGTTTGCCGTGTTTCCAGTAAAATCGTTATCGCATTACGAACAATACAAAAAAATGACTATTGGCAAGGTAATGGAAACGAAAAGTAACAACAACAAAAAAAAAAAAAAAATCCCCAAATCATACCGGAATCGAATATTATTATTTTTTTTCCAAACTGGGTCGTACGGATCGAAAAAAGTAAATCAAAAATACGGAGAGAAATACAAAATACAAAAATACAAGATATATTTTAGAACGATTTGAAAGCCGAATATTTTTTTAATATAATATATAATGTATGTATTTTTTTTAAGCTAAGAATGTGTCTATTTTACTATAGTGAGATTTGTTTATTTCTTTTAGAGCGAGGAATGTATTGGTTTAAAATGATGTATTTTTTTTTCTGTGAATAACTTTTTTAATACGTCTTTCGAAATAAGATTTTGACAAAAACCAGAAATCCAAAAGGTTTTAAAAAACGTATTTCGTTAAAAATAATTTATAATTGCTTACAACTATGAATTGAAAAAAAATTTTTTTTAAACTTCCCATCTACAATATTTGGCACGCCCATAAGCAGTGTCGGCTCTTCTAAAATTTCAATTTTCGGGTAATCAGACTCGAATTCCGGGCTATTGTGTTATCTGGGCCGAACCGGTCGAAACGTCGTAGTGGCTTAAGAATTTAAAACCGCGATAGTAGCGGGTGACAGTGGTGTTTTGGCCATTGCGAAATATATTATTTTTTATCGCCTACAACGTGGGAGTAAGAACCCGTATATGCGTATGTACAACAGTTGATTAAAACGGAATCGGTCGGCATTTCCGGCGAGACGACCAATAGTAAAATAGTACAATCGATATATATTGGCGAAAACATATATATATATATATATATATAAGCAAATGCGTGGTAACGTCATTAGGCACTCGGCGACGATAAAAATAAAAATGTCCCCATAAACGATCGTTGAGTGTGCCTGTAAGTCGCGCAAACGTCGTAACGGTATTTGCACGGTCTCAAGAGAGAGAGAGAGACAGAAAGAGAGAGAGAGAGAGAGAGTGAGAGAGAGAGTAAGTGAGAAAAAGTTAATAAGAGAAGCTCGTGTCTCGAGTCAATGGTGAAAACGAGTTTTGGGAAATTATGGAACACTATAGTTTAGTGCGTTTAGTGCCTATACGAATTGACTCTTGACCCGAAATCGTTTACCAGGTACGTTTTGAACGTTCCCGTAATTCGTCCACACACGATAATATTTATTATTAAATCTCGCATATTTACGGAAAAACGTACCCGCACACTGATCAACTAATCATCGTCAGCAGTTCAGTGTAATTTTAAAATGTGACCTCTAAAATTCTTCCACGCATAGAAAAGTATTATTCGGGCGAAAAAAAACGCGAAACAAAAAAAAATCCAAATATACCTCTTAAGAACCCGAAAACTCGTAAGATAAAATGTTAAAATTAAAAATCCTCAGGTTACAGGATAAACTTTGTTAACAGTATTCTACTAACCTTTTTTACGCGTCGTTTACACTGTCGAAAAAGGCTGTGGAAATTCATCTCGAACGAACTTAACGGAAATATCAATTCGAATACGGTTCTAAATTTTCGACGGAGTATATCCAATGCTGACACGTTAAATATTTTGATTAGGAGAAAGGGATAGAGCCGTTTTTATGGACGTAAATGACCACGTGGGTATAGTGTAAATCCACTACTCGGTGTTTATATTCTCCTACAGTCATATTTTCCTACGGTTTTTGTTTTAATTGATAAAAAACAACGTTATACAGACCGCATTAAATTTCGATTGGATTTCAAATAATAGTATAAATAAGCTCAGTAAAAAAAAGTTAACCTATTATAAAGTTTAAGGTACAAATAATGAAAAACAGAGTGCAACGTGGTCTGTAGGAAGTTTGCCCGACCAAAGAAAACAATCATCGAAATCAAACCACTCTACGCGCTGGCACTGGGCCCCTTAATTTAAAAGTTAAAAGTTACAAATTTTTTAAAACTACCCATAACTACATTAAAACCAAATGCAAAATATAGGTACCCAATGGATATTTCGAATTACATTCACACAGATTTTTTATACCGAATTCGAAAATGATTTATTAGAAAATATTTTAATTTTAACCTTATAATATGTAACTTTCATTACAAATTATTATAAGTTATTTTCTATTATTCTGACTTCTTTTAGGTTCTAAGTGGAGCGAAGAAGCTTATGGTTTACAAAGATGTTTGATTTTTTTTTCTCTTTCCTGTGGATAACTTTTATACTAGAGGACTTGCTCTGATTTCTACGTGTAGTATCTTTTCTAAAACGAAATTTGTTTGGGGAGTCGTTTTAGAGAGTTTTCATATTTTTTCAAGAGTTTTATTTTAAATGTAAAAACCGAAAAAAACGGAGGAAAAACGAGAAAATGTAAGAAATATATTTAATATATATATATAGATATAAATATTTAGTATGTTCATTTTTGTATAATATTACGATGTTTTTTTTGTGCACAACTTTTCTACCAACGATTTTGCTCCAAATTTTAATCATAGCAATTTTTCTAAAAGAAAATTTTATTTGGGCGGTACTTCAAAGAGGTGATTTTCAAGAGTTCCTTCAACATATGTGAAAAACTGGAGAAAACTGTCAAAAACGTAGGGAAATCTGTATAATATTAAACGAATATTATTAAAAAAATGTATATAAACCCTATTTAATTATTTCACTATAATATGTTGTTGAATACGCATCACTATCAAATGAACTCTTTTCAGAATCGTTGTTTCGTAAGCAGTGGTTTATTGTTGCTTACAGGTATCCTAGGACGTTTTTTTTTTCTAACTAGTTCGATTAATCATTATCAGAGATACTTACTTTTAACTTGGTCTGGAAAAAATAAATTTTCACGATCGAAGAATTCTGAATAACCCATTAAACGTGGTTATTTAATTGTTAAATTTACTTTAATAGTTTTAGGCACAAATTATATTTGACAAACTAACCAAAACGGTTTAACAGACAAAACCACGGGGCAATTAACTTTGACATTTTTAACGGATCACTGTCCAGCTTTGGTCAGGAGTTTACGATGTATATCGTTTTGTACTTTAATTTGTTTCTATTTAATAATTCGTCGATTCATTGCGGTCGCGTGTTTTTTCTACGGTTATTTTATGCATACAATATAATACGATGTCAAATATCGAATTAATCATTTAATATTTACACCCGTGCAATTAATTTAGATACGCGCATGAATAAATTAATACTACCTCCTGCATCGTTCCTTTATAATCATTCCGAGACGCTTATGAATAATAAATTTCCGCTATTTTCGTGACGTACGATACGAGCGCGTCGACGTTTTAAGAAAATTACGCGAGTTTCGTGATAAAAAAAGAAAAAGAAAAGTCGTTGTCCGAAAAAATAACATATTTAGATAAATTCAACGGTTATAATTTTGAAATCGTGTTAGTTAAACTAAATTTGTATGTTGACATTTTTGATTTCTACCAAGCCGTCGACGAGATATTCACTTTTAGGTTTTGGTTTGAGGAGAGTACTATAGTGGTGCATTATTAACACGCCGTGCGCCGTATCGCCTCACAAATGATACTCAACTACTCTTCTCCAATGGATCACCTGGTTTTATACAACGACATGCAGAAACATCACGAATTGACTGTAATGAATTACAGTTGAAATCTAATCGAACGGTTTTCAAACCTCCCGCGGTCATACAAATGCCATGTGAAGTTCTGAATCGCACGTACCGCATACGAGTGCGTTGTTACAAAACACATTTACCGTGATATAAAGAAAAACTGTGTTTTATTTAGTGTTTTTCTTATATACTTAAAACGCTATAAAAAATATATTTCCTGTAATATATTTTCTTTATTCCGTACATTTTTAGACGTTGTAACACTTTTTAAACGCGGCATAAATGTTAATAAATCATGTTATATACGTTGCAGTATTACAATATTTTTTAATAACTTTAAATTGTGATATATTCGAATGGAGAAACGCACGTATAACGCAACTGCGTCGCGCAAAACGAACCGAAAATAATGCAAATAACAATAATAAACGGAACGTGTCAATACGTAGTGTACCAACAACCACGCTCATTTTTTTTACTCATTTCAACGCAAAACCTATGTACCCAATGGATATAATCGCAAATAAAAAAAAAAAGAATCTGAGCGGATATCGGTGAACTTTTAACGATACAAAAAAAATAAGTTATTAGACGTATATTATGTATTTTAGTTTCTAATATAACCAGGCTGATCTATAAATCGACGAAAACAGAAGTAACGTCGTCACTTGCGTGGGTTTGTTTTTTTTCCGGGAAAAACCAGTTGGAAATCCGGACAATTTGTTCAAATAAAATAAACCGCAGAGCGAGTAATCCGGATGTAACGTCCAATTTCGTACGGCTTGAAATTAACGGAGCAATTTTACTATAACCTAAAAAACTGTATAAAAACGTCTTGTCAACATTCACAATCTAAAAACGTATACGTTTTATTATAGTTGTCGAAATTTAAGAAAAAAATATTGCGTAACTAAACGGCTTTAATATACTCGAATTGAAACGTGTGTTTTTTTATTTTAAAAGGAAATTCGCGTCCGCGACGAGAACTCCGTACGTGGATTATTTTTTAAAATATTATCTTAACGAAACGCTCGCGTCTTTTTGTCACTCGAGAGTAAGTTTTAACAAAAAATTATCGTGCCGCGAAATAAATTTCACCAGGATAGACACCGTGTCGCGTATAAAAGTTAACTCGGTGTACAATATTATTTTTCATTTATATTAATTTATTATACGTGTGTATATATATAAAAAAAATGTTCTATATACAATATAAGAACTTGCAGCGGAACAAGTTCTCCAGGGAAATTTGCGGAAAATAACGAGGTTAAACTATTATTATTATTTTCGGGTTTTTTTTTTTTTTTTTTTTAAGAAAAAAATAACATCATTTTCCAACGCCACGGCGGCGGTACGTCGTGCGATTTACGCCGTACTAGGATATTTTTTGGCGCGCGACAAACGTACGCTATTATTATTGTACGGGTATTTAGCCGATTATATAGCCGTTGGCCATTTTTCAACCAGTTTTCTCGCCGCCGCCGGTTCCCCTGCGACCGATTTGTCTCTGCTATCGGGACATAACTCTCCGCCGTACGTACGCACACGTTATATACCTACGTGTGTACTGCACTATAAGATTGTTCACATTACGTTATTACACGGTACGGTGTAGTTTTTTTTTTTTTTTTATTTTTTTTTTTTTTGAAGTCTGACGGTAATATTATTATATAGACTGCGTACGTTCTTCCGGAACTGAAAAAGTTCCGCGCTCGCGCGCTTTAAAAGCTTGATCGATGAACTTTTTCTATTATAAACGACGAACGGTCAACGTAAAACGTGCAGTGTACTGCACTGGGGCTCGTGCAGTGTCCAAACGAGTTTTAAACTGTTATTAAAACTACTATCACGCGTATATAGCGGCAACACTACAACTATTACACCTCTCCCCGCCCTCCTGTCCGTGATTCGGTATGTTTTATTGAGCTTATAACGCGAAAAACTTTCGGACCGTACGGGACATCGCGGCGCGTCGGATTGTGCGCAGAGACACAGACGCAGAGATACAGCAGTGAGCTGCGGGGAAGAAAAAAAAAAAAGAGACTGAGAAACGGGCCCGAGGTAATGGCCCCGACGCTATAGATGCATATTGTACACCCGCGAAATAGGTTTTTATACCGTTTAGCGAGTGAGTACGTGTGTTTTTTTTTCCGCCAGAAAAAACAGTATGTATATATATAAACGGTCTTATATGGCTTTTAATTTTTCCATTAACGTCCGAAAAAGAAAACGGTTGTATACGTGTTTATTGTATGTGCATACTGACCTCGGCGTTGTTGATGTACCAAGTGACGCGGGCCGCGGGAAACGCCATTACCGCCGTACAGTTTGCTTCTAAATAGTCGCCCTCGCTGTAAAACTGCCGGAGTCCTTCGATCCTCGGAATTTCGTCCGGCAACGCTGTAAATTAAATAGCAATAATAATAAATCTTATAGTACGATGACTTTTGCTCGCCCGTATAAACGTCGAATTGTCGCGATACGCCGACGCGATTACAATGAATAATGTTTGCATGATGCCATTAAACGAAAAAAAAAAAAAACAAACAAAACAAAAAATAGCTCATTATGTTGATTGGCATGACACTGTGAGCGGGAAGTCGAGAAGGTAGGAAACACAAAGTTATTGAATTTATATCTGTACGTTATTATAAACCATTGCCGACAAAATACGATTCCGAGCGAGGTTCGGTTATCAGTTAAACTTGTTTTGAAACGTGTAATTTTTAGGGTTTTCATTTGACCTTAAAATGCATATAAAAGACTATTACATAATTCTACACCTTGTTTTTCTTTTTTTACCACCGTGTATAGCTTATAAAGTACCATTTGTTTGATTTTCAAATATTTATATTTGGCCAAAACATGTTATTCACATAAACTAAATAAAAAAATTGTAAAAATGTCAACAATGCCAAATGCCTATAAATAGCTTAATAAAAATATCTAGAAACTTTCGAATGTTTCACCACGTCTAAAAATATCTAATATAATTGTTTTAATTATTTTCAGGTTGGATGGTATTAAATATGAAGTGGATTTCAATAGCTATACTCGTAATCCTTTTCCAGGTAGAGCGAGATATTTTGCATAAAGACAAGTAAAAATAGCTCCGGAAGTTTATGAGTCTATTTGTCTTACACAGATATATAGGCATTCATCTTTATATAAATATATAAATGTATAAATGTAATATGTATATACATTTATATAGATGCACATCAAATAAATAAAAAAATAACCCAAAAAGATCAATCTATGCGATAATTGTTTGATAAAGCATTGGTTTTATGTTTATAGGAAAATATTCGTTAAACTCATAACATTGATATTTACTTATGGTGGTATACTTAAAGGAATAACTGTAATAGTTGAAAAAAAAGGCTTAAACGGTTTAATAATTTCTGAAGAAAAACTTGCAATTTGAATTATTTTTATCCAAGAAATGTGTGTGTCTCACGATGAAAAAGCCAATCTTGTACATTGCATTGGTAAGAATATATATTTGGAAAGATAATATATAAGGTTATGTTAGACTAGAAAGGGATTTTTCCTTTGTTGAGCTGTTGATTCCGTAAACTATAATAATAATCGCCAAGGAGATTCGATTCAATACAGCGAGAAAAATGTTATTTGTTTGTATTTTTCTATCAATATTGGGTTTAATAAGTGCATTATAGAACTGTAAACTATTATGGCGGACATCGTCCTGAGCAAAAATTAGCCAGACAATATAATAATATCTGATGGTGTGATAAAGAATTAAAAAAGAAGAATAAGTAATGAGGGTAAATGGTAGTAATAGTTAATAGGGGTATCCGAAAAAGGAAAATATTTTTCTGGGGTTTTTGTCCTCACGTGGAGCGTCTATTTATCTAAATTAAATTATGACATAAAGCTATAATATGACCTGATACATTATCTATATGATAATTGATATTGCTGTATGTGCTAGTAAAAATATCTAAGGTTAATTGTAAAAAAATCGTGTCGTTTTAAAGTTTCTGCAAATAATATCGTTATAAATTATTTTTTACAGTGTTAAAGTGCAGGTCTATTCGAAAAACTATTTAAATGTATTCGTAATCGAGTAATGTTTTGAAAACGATATTGTTACAGGCGGTTTCGAAAAACTTGCATTCCGTATAATAATAATAATAAAAAAAAAAAAATTAGTTTGCATACTGTTCGTTCCACGTTCACCCGTAAAACACGTCGCGATTCGACAAGTTGAAGTTTTCGAGAAAAACAGTGCGCCGATACATGATACACAAAGTAAAAAACAAAAAAATTAAGACGCGCTAATAAAAAATATCAACCAAGTCGTATCTGAATTTCCATTAATAACCTTCAAATATTGAATTTCAATTTGAGGTAAATATAATATTTTGCAATTTTAATTTTCGTAAATACAATTACACTGTAAGTATTATATTTATATTGGTTTATTTACAGCGTACCATGTAGCCGTATTTTAAGATAACTCTAAGTTATTTATTCGAAATTTGTATGCATTGAATTCAATGAATTCACGTCACGAACGACTTTTGAAGTTTACTCGAGGGAAATATGAATTTCAACATTCAATATTTGGACGATATTGTCTTTGAATATCATTTATGTAAATTGTGTTTTTAAAAAAAAATGTAGTGATATACATACCATTATATATAATAATAATGATAATAATATAATGTAAGGACAAATAGGGTATTATTAAAATAGTAAATATTGATTAGGAAATGAGGTTCGTTGTTAATATTTGAAACATTCATTATTCATCTGAAATTTAATAGGTAACTTAAGTATTTTTTGAGTGCAGTATAAAAAAAAACACCAAAGCGATGATTTTTCAAATAATTCCCAATAATCGTAGTACCTAAAACACGTCGACAAAAAAAGAATAATAAAAACGATTTAAAAAAAAAAAAAAACAGCGGAAGTCCGTTATCTTAGACCCGAAACGGTTTTTTGACTATTAGAATGCGTTTCAAAATTACGAGGAATTTCCGGAAACAATCGATCGGTTGAAAACTTCGATAGTTTAGTGCCAGTTTTGGAGGGAATAAAAACCGTTTGCGACGAAATTAAACCCTATTGAAAAATGTACACGTACAAAAGCGAATTTTAGTTGCTTCCGGCTACTATATTTTTTATATTATTGCGACCATAGACCTATACAAACTAAATGGACTGTGCATTCTTCACCGTCTATCATGTATGTCTTATCGTTCCAGTATAACAGAGAGAGAGAGAGAGAGAGAGAGAGAAAGACATCAATACGAATCGGATAAATTGTAGAATAATAAATTTCAATAATTTATATTCGACGATGAATTACAAATCGACAGGTTTCATAACAATAAAAAAACTATACTATCATTTACAAATTACTAGCTGACACGGCAATGTTACGCTATTCCTAGATAATAGTGTAAATACTAGTAATAAGAACGATAATAGTTTTCTTGTCCGCAAAAACTTAGTTGTCATCCGTGTCACCCTGCAGGTAATCCGCGAATAACACATATAAAAAAATAAACAATTAGATATCCGTATCGAAAATACTTAAACCCCATATTTTACCCCCTTAAAGGTCGCGTTTTATAAAAATCCTTTCTCGGCGGATGCTCACGTCATAATAGCTATCTGTATGCCAAATTTCAGCCAGTCCCTTCCAGTGGTTTGGTCTAAGTTACGACGGATATCAGCCGGCCGGGACATGTTCTTTATGTGTAGAGATAATCGATAGAGGGTTTTTCCCAACACGTAACACTGTCTCCTTCATTCAATGTTGGCCACAGGCGTTTTCTATCCCTGCACGCGGTCCATTAGTTTATTGGTCTATGATTGCAACGGCCAAAACTTTGACTTTCGACAAATAATGTGACCTCGTGCCGTCAATATGGTATTAACAATCGAACGAAAAATAGTGAAAAAACACAGGCGCGGAGATTAGGCGGGGGTGGGGGCTTGTTAAGTCACTCCGGAACATTTTCGAATCACGGGAAGGTTTATTCTCTCTGGGACACTTCTAAATATTATAATTCGCCAAACATTTATTCGTGAGAATTTATTATTATTAATATTTCGCAAAAGGTACCGGTAGTTTTTTTTTTTTTTTTTTTAATCAACCATCAATAGAGATAACAAATAAAGATGGCTTTATTGTTACGGGTTATAACGATGGGGGAAATTGGTAAAAACGCCAAGTCCCGTACAGATGTGACCAAAATATAATGTAAAAGTAAATACCGGTGGAAATATATTCGTATCAGATATTTCGAAAACATTAAGTTATTAAACGTATTTCATGATTTTCAGATTCTGAGTGAAGCGAAGAAGTTTATGGTTTTACAAATATACTTATTTTATTTTTCTTAACAGCCTTTCTACCAGAATACTAGCTCGGATTTCTAAATGTCGAACCTATTCTGAAACGAAATTGGTTTTGAAATGTACTTTAAGGAGGTTTTTGATTTCCTCAGGAGTTTTCCAAGCAAATATGAAAAACTGGAATAAATTATGGGAAAACGAGGAAAAACGTAGGAAAACTGGGAAAATCGATACAACATTTTCAAATGTTATTAAAGAAAATATACAATGCCTCTTTAATTATTTTACTAAAATATGGCATATATATTGTTGACAATGCATCACTATCAATTGAACTCCGCTCAGAATAGTTTTTTCGTAAGCAATGGTTTATCGTTGCTTACATATGTAAATTAAATTCCCGCCTGTATCCTACTTTCCTGAATTCCCATCTACACCAGTAGCTGCAACCGTCCCCATTATCTTACCTTTATTTTTAAAATTATATACAATAGGTACTTCATAAATAAGTAACGGAGAAATGCATTTTCGTCGCGATGTCATCGTTTTTTTAAAACTTCGAAACAATTTGATTTACTTCAGTGAAAACATATTAAACATGCATTGAATGGTTTATTTTTTATTTTACGAAATTCAAATTTTTAGATAAGACGACGACCTTGTTGAGTATATTATGTGCGTACAATAATATTATATGATCCAATAAATCTTATTTCGAATTATATCAATTTTTTGAGACAACAGCAAGGATTATAAGGTATTTTTTTTTTTTTACAATATACTCAATAAATTTGATCGTGTAAAGATTTTGCTATTATAAAAACGGATAAGTGAGTTTAAAAAAAAAAAAAATAGATGTCTGCGCATTGCGTGAAACGGTGCGTGTGGAATTGCAACGTCGTAATAATGTAACTGCAGAGTTACGGACGAATAAATCGGGAAATGGACTATCTTTGGTATACTCTTGGCCATCGTTTTGGTCGAAAGTTCCGGACGCAAAAGTTTTGGGCTGAAAATCAAATTTGGCAAACGCAATGGTCGGCGGTGAATGGGGGAAATGATGATATCCTGGAGGAGAAAAAAAAATACGAAATCGATCCAACGATAGTTTTATCGGTGGCCGCTGTAATTACTGTTCCGGAATAATATAATTCGGGTACAAGACTGACCAGAATGAAAGAAAATGAAATGTTAGGATACATAAAGAGTTATATATCTGCGCCCGACAATAAATCATTGCCAACTTTTAAATTCAAAACGAAGTTCGCTTAAAATTTTTTTTGAAATGCCGTGATTTCTACGATTTTCGTGAAAATTTGATCTAAAACGCGTGTACAAATATTGAATAATTTTTAAACTGAAAAGAAAAAGAAAATCAAAAATAACAGAAACCGTAAATTGTCCTCTTAAAAAAAATTCCCGGATTTTCTTAAATATTAAGAAACCTCCTTAAATTTCTTTAAGAAAATATTCTACATCTGATGACCAAATCAATGTTATTGGTAGAAAAGCGGTGTAAAAAAAAGTTAAAACAAATCAAGCATCGTATTAAATTAAATATATTTCTTATTGCGTTCAGAATCTAAAATGTCCGCTTACCGATAATCGTCATGTTGGCGTCTTCAACGACGGTCGGGAAGTTCGAGGCGTCAACTGAAACTTCACACTTGTAATTACCCTCACTCTTCCGGCTTAGTGGGTATAAAGTCACTTGTGTAGACGACGATTTATTCATCTGAAAAACAATAACGATGACATAGGTGAGAAAAAAAAGCAAGACATTTCGTATTCGAAACGCTAAAAAGACCATAGTCTACATAGGTCCGCACTGTTAATCAGTATAACGGTAATTTAAGGAAGAAGGCAGAGGCCGTCACTGTGACATTTGCCGTCACTTTCTTCCTAACGATCAATCTAGTAACAATTTTATTGCGTAAAACAAACCCAAAGGTTTGATATAGTTTTTAGAGATAGAAACCTAATTTAAAATGTATAGCTGACAACATTTTTAATGAAATTCACGGTAAACTTTTTGTTTTTTTTTTTGGAAATAATAATAATTATTATAACATTCAAGTTTTAATAATTTAAAAAAAAAATATTTAAAATATCATTTTTCGTTTAGTAAAAAAAAAATAGTAGAATATTTAAAAAGTTATAAAACGCCATTCTAACAGGGTCTTCAAAACTTTGTAGTCTACTAATGTGATAATTGGTGTTTTATCCCTTAAACTGATTTTAAAGGCATTTTTTTTTTTTATTTTAATTAGCATATTTTTAATCTTTAATATTTGTTAGAAAAACGGAGACGAGAAATGTTACGGGAAGTGTTGGGAATAGAGAATGCAAACAAATATCTAGATAAAGATAAAAGACAATTACAATTTCATCTAGATAAAAAAAAATAGATTATTTTAAAAAAATATTACTATTGTTTATATTTAATATTATCTGAAGTTTTATTTATTTATTTATTTTTTTTTTTGTGGTTAAAGAATTAGTCGAAATATCCAAGGTAGGTGTCAAAAAACAATTCATACATAAATTATGATTATTTAATTATAAGTTAATAATTATAATATAATATATAGGTAGTTAAAATAATTAATTTCAAAAAAAAAAAAGACGTCATTGGATAACGGGGACGGGTGCAGCCACTGTTATAAGTATTTTAATGTATATCTGTTAGCAACGATTAACCATTGCTAATGAAAAACGATACTAAGAGGGAGTTGAATTGATAATGATGCTTGGTCAACAATATTTATGTCATTTTAGAGTAAAATAATTAAGTACATTCGTTTAATACGTTTTTAACATTAATAGATAGCATTACGTCCCAATAGAGGTACCTATGGTTGTTTTTAGCAAAATGCGAAATCTGAAATTTTTTTGCCCAGTTAACCTAAATCTCAATTTTAAAACTTTGAGGGTTGATTGTTTTCTGAAAATTATCTAGATTAGTTAAAATTTTATCTCAGATTAGTACTTAGAAACTTGGATTTATTTAACTAGATGAGATAAAAGATGACTAAAATATCAATCTAGATAAATTTATCCTGATAAGTACCAACACTGATCACTACGGCTTCTTTACTTTGCTGACCACTAAAGCATATCGGATTGATAATTGAGGAATGGTTTTCATTTATAGTTTTGACCTTTAAGAAGATGTCACACACCCTATATTTAAGAGATCGGCTACAGAGGTAATTTTATGTTTTTAAATTTTGGCGACAGTGAAAATGTAAACTTACTCAAAAATGTACAAATTTACTTTTAAATGTGTTTAAGAGTGTGGAACGTCTTGTTATTATCACGATAATAATTTATTTTGTGTCCATGGAATAAACTAATTTTTATTCGAAAACTATTGTACACGAAAAAAACTTTACTCTTACCGTATTTATAGTAAGGCTACCAAAATGTCAGAACACGTTGATAATAATATTACCTGTGATGTTTCGTGATAATTTTTTCGATTTTATTATTCAATATTTTTTAATAAATAAATAAAAAGCCAACATTTTACAAACAAGTCAACAATATAGGTTAGGAAAAATTGAAGTCATGATACAAATAAAGTTCTTCTTTATGCGTTGTGAAATTTTGGTTATACAACCGTAAATATTTTATGACGCGAGAAAAGTTGCCGCGCGAAATATAGTTCTTGAAACGACATTACAGGTGTTATGACATCCAATGGTAAGGCTGCTTTCGCTAAAATGTCTACACCATATTTAAAAAATAAGCCGGGGATTGTATACTTTATTTTTTTTTTTGGAGGGAAAAAATGATACGAGAATAATTCTATTGTATATATCATTTTAATATCGGCCTATTAGGTTCGGGGAGAAAGAATCGGATGATTTTAAAATTGTCAAGACACCATTTTTGTCCCCCCGACGTTTCTACATTTGTCCTCGATCTTCGCAAGTCATGAGTTATAGTCAAGGTCTTACATCGTTTCGCGTACAAAAACATATAACAACAAATCCGCGTTGCCCTGGGTCTATCCGAGAGTTTGACCGTCATTTTTTTCCCGATTTCATTTTAAACCACGTACTATAATATTATTTTACTCGAATAAAAAAAAAAAAAAAAAAAACAACGATCGTACATAAAAGACCTGACACTCACGTTTACACTTATTCCATCCAAAACGAACACTTTCATCGGGGGCTCGAGTTCGGGTGAGTATCGGAAAAACTCGTTATCGTCCTTGTACCATTTGACCGAGTACAGGGTGAAGCTGCCCAATTCGTACTGGCAGGTGAGCGTCACTGAACTCCTCATGTCCGCCCACTTGGGCACGTCCAATTTGTACAGTTTCAACGTTTCTGTAATCGGTTTTTCTTTGCTGCCTGTAATGAAATCAAAAGGGTGAATTGGTATATTGCTATATTTTTTTTTTTTTAAACTTATTATTATTTCGAAAAAAATCAAACAAAAAATACGAAAACGATGACTAAAACACAATAGTAGCTATCAGTTTAAAAAGAAAAAGAAAACCTTTACGGATTTTCATTACATTTAATATATAAATGAATTATAATACACGATATTGTCCATTTATGATGTATGCGGAATTCCGTATCATGTAACACATACATTTATAACGATCTATTGGATGTACCTAGATTCGATTCTTTTTTTTTTTTTTTCGGAATAATGCGAAATCGCATTGGTTTAACATTATTTCCAATTGTTTTATCCCTACTTCATATTGCACATTATAGGCGTACACTTTTTAATTTCAAACCGGAATTATCCGGTTTAAACCCAGATTTGCATAGAGAATATGTTTCTGCACGTTTTAATATGCATACGACTTGTATCGAGTTTACCATTTATAATTTATAACGATTCAAGGCTTAGACCGACTCGATATATAGGAAAGGATTGCAAATTTATGATTTAAAAAGACCCACATACATCGCACGTAAATATGCCAATATTGGATTCTGATTATTATCTACGCCGGAAAAATTGTATTGTAATATACAATAATAATAATAATAATATTAATTAATCACTTCTAACGAAAAACGATTCCGAGTGAAGTTCGGTCAATAGTTATGCTTTGTCAACAATATATATGTCATACAATGGTAGAACAATTGCATATGCATTATTTACTTTCTTTGATAACATTTGTTCAATATTATAACTATTTTTCCGTTTTTTCCCGATTTTTACTACGTTTTTTTCCATTTATTAGGATAACTCCGAGAAAAATCAATAAAATAACTTTTCGAAAGTAGCACCTAAGTCAGATTTCCATTCGGAAAAAGCGTTCCCATTAAAAATTGGAGCCAAAATTTCTAATAGAAAAGTTGTTTACAGATAAAAAAAAAATAATCATTGTAAAACCAATAAATTCCTTGGCAAAACTAATACATTCCTCGCTCCGCTCAGAATCTAAACTGAATATGCAATTAATTTCCGTTCTCTGCCCGTTCGGCCTATATTTTAAACTCGTATCCACAACACATAAATGGTCAATCCGATACTATTGTTATGCGCATCGACGTTTTTAGACAAATATTCTTTTTTTTTCGAAATAATGTTTAATAGGGAGGACTAGAAGAGGCTTTTTTTCTTTAAAATAAAACGTATTTTTTCACAAATTAAAATTATAATACGAAGTTTGGGAAAAATCAGAAACGGCGTTTCTAAAATATTCATTTTCAAACGATATACAACGTAAACCAATATTCACTTAAAAAACCCGGAATGATCGTCCTAAATAATGCTACGTCGCGAAAATAACATTTTAGATTACCGTTTTACAATGGCCGTCGTTGTTATAGTGGAGGTACGCGAAATAAATGTTACAGTTGTTTCGTACCTATTAGATTCCGACGATTATTCGATTTCCGAAACCCGCCATCGTTTGATAAACAACGAAAACCCACCGAATTCCGACACGCGTCGTTTACGTGAGTGCCCGCGCGACCGTTTACGTGTACGTAGTCGAAAAGTTTCCGCGCTAATATTATTAGGTACCTATTTTGGTAAAAGGTCGACTGTTGTTTTGTGCCCGACGTGATACCATTCGGACCGCAAAACGCGCGGTTCGGTTAATTTTTCATACTATGGGCGGATTTGTTTTTGTTTTTTTTAAACGCCATCAGTAGAGCCCCGGAGGTTTTTTTTTTTTATTACCGTTCTAGCAAATAGACCGAGTAATCCGCCCTACACGATAGTTCGAAAAACGAAATTTCGATTTAAACAGACATATTTCGCGTATGAATTCAAACAGTTTCCGTGACATCTCGTTTACCACGCGCATATCGATTTCGAATTATAATCACGGGGTTCAGAATGGTTCATGACGCGCGATGATAGAACAACAACAAAAAAGAAAAAAAAAAAACGACTTTGTAGTAAACAAAAACGAAATAAAATCGTCACTTTGCATCGAACAACAGCACAAGTGTTATGCGCTTTATATTCCGCCATATTGATATAGTTTCTGCACAAACTTGTTATACGTTTTTGACTCGAGACTCTATACACCGCTGTATATAACCGTTACTCTACGTATATATGCTAAAAAGTTTAGAAATAACTTTCTTGGCTGCTGCAGCAGTCTTGTGATGTCCAAAATATTCAAAGACTTGTAACGAGAGTACCCAACTACATAATGCATGTCATTCCGAAAACTTCTATACATCAGCATATTATTATTATTATTATTATTATTATTATTATTATGTCTCATGAATTACACGTTAAAAAATAATCAAGAAATGCCAAGTATCCGTCCCGGATATAGTATTTTGCAGCGAAATTTTGTTTGACTGATCTAGCACATATAAATGCATTCACATACGAATTTTATCAATAAAGGAAAGACTTTTCGAAAAAGTATACTAGTAATTCGTTTGAAAATGTACGTTTTTTTTTTTTAATAATGCATTTTATCTCGGCCCGACTCTCTCTATAACAACATACGGGTTTCCGTGGCATTGCCGTCGCTTTCGACGTTTCTAATTTTGTTACATTTACCTCGTTAAATAATATTTTCAAATCGTAACCCGGAATCGCCAAACTCGATTATGACGGTCAAACACAAAGGAAAAAAGAAAAAGGTCTTTTCCGTTTAAAATACTATGCTTCGAGACAATATTTTATTACGATCATAAACAAATAAGGAAAAAAAAAAAACATTGTTTTCGTTTTTATCCGAGCAGGTAAAATACATAACAATTTATTCCGATCAGGTTATCGATCGGATTACGATTAAAATACAGTGTTCGTAAATAACAGCGAAGGGCGGGGGTTTATCAGACAAATGTTTATTTTATTAAAAAGAAAATAACAATAAATAAAAATCGGGAAAATAAACGTCATGGAGCGTTCCTTGGGCAGATTTGTATTACCGAAACGACACGATATTCCGGCCCTTTCCCAGTGGGATTTCGATCGAGTCTATTATTAGTTCTCGCCACGTGCGAAACGGTCGGATACAAATTGGCCGGTGCGTGGTGAAATCGGTTTTATAAGTTGAATAAAATGCGTCGGTCCGCAGATTTATATGTGGCTTTTGACTAAGTAGTAACGGCCCACACCGTCAGTGGTGCCTCGTTAAACCGGCCGAATGAAACGGTACCTCGTTTCGAATGTTCTTATCACAATGAAATGCCCTTAGTTTACCGGCGACTTGTAACTGTCGTGCATTTTGAAAATCTTGGTATTGGTTCCGTTTGAAACGCGTGATATTGATTGGTTCCATAAGAGTTCCATATGTTTCACTGTACGAGAAAAATTACTGAATGTAATATTTAACTTTCAAAACGATTACTGATATTTGGGTCGGATATATTGTTTACGTATACCATTTTTTCGTAACTATATTTTTACTCGTACTTACATCAGATATACGCTTTTGTACATTTGCAGGCCAGGATTAAGAGAGGGGCCACAGGGGGCCCGGGCCTCAGGTCCCTGGATACTGTAATATTGTGGGCCACTGACATTGGCGCACAAGAAGTTTCTCATAATATATTACGAATAATGGATATAAAATCATTTTTATTATTTATGCTATCGTTTTATCGTCTATTTTTAACAGGACGATCATGACGGTAAGAAAATGTGAATACCGTCGATTACAAATGCACAATCTCTGAAATATATTTATTTGTGATTCGCCATTATTTCGATTATGTTTATGAGCTCCTAAAATTGTTTGGCTCCAGGCCCAAAATCATCTTAATCCGAGCTTGTATATATTTGTATGCGAATTTTTGTTTTTTTTTTTTTTTGTTTTGTTTTTATCGGTTCAAAAAAACAGCTAGTTTATACCGAAATGTGTTTCATTCTATACACATATAACATTTTATTTGCATACTATAGAGTTTTTGGATTATTATGGCGTATTTGCATGGTCTTGTACATTTTCTGAGCACATTTAAGGAATTTGCACATTTTCAAGCCGCCAATGGCATGAACGATATTGTGTTATGACGATACCGGGTAGTAATTGAGTACGTGACGATCGTAGATGCCTGTGTTCCGGTCCCGTCTGGGGTTGTTTAAATATGAAACGCTCCCGACAATAATAGTAATCATGATAATAATTGACGTCTGTGGTGTTGATTTTAATAATTTACCGTATATTGACAAATAGACCGTGGCGTCGGACAGACTAGGCATGCCGGGAGCAGTATCGCATCGGAACGTTCGAAATGGATTTACCTCTGTGCATCGTCCAATGTCATTGGCCGGTAACGCCATTACAATATCGTATGTGACCGATAAACTCCCTCCTGCCCCTTCCGCCATCGCCGGTCTATTAAAAACGCTCAAGTGCACTTAAGTTGCGCCTTTTTTTTGTAATTACGACGTGGAATAAATGCGCGAGGAAAAACAAAAACGGCGACTATATTGAAATTCAAAGCACATACGAAATGTTTATTGCTCAAACGCGAGTATGTGGACGAAACCCGTGGGACATTACAATATACAGTGCTGCTGCTGCCGTTGCTGTACACTCGGAGAGGAATTCAGGATGAGAATGATAGAAGAAAAAAAAACCTTCGCGACGTGTGCTACGAGTTTGGCAAAACAGCTGTGTAGGAACAATAATAATAAAAAAAAAAAAAATCCGACCGACTATTTTTTTTTCGCTCTCTTTTTTTTCGTCCCATAATGTATTGTTGTTACAGACGACACTACAGCGGCAGTAGTACAGTCTCGCCGATAAAACTAAATCAAAAAGATTATATCGACTCGGGGAAAATAAAAGTTTCATAAGGACCCTCGTGGGAACGTTATCCCGCCGTTGTCCTGCGGTTGCGTACTAACGTTTCGGGACTTCGGCTCTCGCGCGCGCGTTATTATTATTCTTTGTCAGAGAAATCCTTTTACGTTTTATTGCCCTAACCGCCGCGCCACCGTCGACTCGCGCGCGCGGCGTTTCCACTCTTAAACGGATCGCGATCTTTGAAAATATTTAACAATAATTCATCGGCGGCGGCGAACCAATTAAATATGAAAGATGTACGATCGATAATTTGTTATTATTACGTTTGTTGTTATTATTATAATTGTCACTCGCCGAGAACCGATTGTCCCCGAAACGATACGTAGCGATCGCCGTTTTACATGCAGTGACCGCGTAATGCGACTATATACGGTAATACCGCACGGAACACGTAAAGGCCCGGCACCGGAACCTTATAATGTTATACACCCGCGAATATTGAGTATGAAACGCGGTGTTCGTGCGGACGGGAAAATTTCGGGCGGCGCGGGTCCGGCCGGTCGGGAACCCCGGGTTTCTAAACGGTCAGCGCCGCGCGGAGTGACGGGAGGGGGGTTGATTGAATTAATATATATTAGTTTACAGGCGGCCAGATTAGTTGGCACAAAAGCCGGCGACTGGACTGCCGAGGGGGCACCTACGCGCTTAAACTTTCGGCCGCGGAGGCGGCGGCGGCGGACGAGGAGATATTGCACGGGAGCCGAGAGTGTATAATAATATAACGCCAACCCCCTCCCCTCCCCTCCCCCTTTAATTTCCCCTTCGCTCCTCCCCTCTGATATATCCCATTAAACTTACCGCGGAGGCGCTTTCCATGGTATACAGTCTCCGGTCCGCGCTGCGGAGCAGTGCAATTAGCCGTGTATACGTATATACGCGTATAGTTAAAACTGATGATCCGGCCGCTTCAGTATTAACTCGGCCACATTAATTACCGGCGGTGGTATGGGTACCTGCCTTATATTATAATATTATTATACGCGCGTAGAGGGGACCCCGAGAACGTTTGACAATGACCGGGTACCTATAATGCCGGACGTATTAAAGCTTAATGGTTTCGACAATTAGAAAGGACAGTCGAACTTTACTCTGTATATAATATAGGTAAGTACCTGTAGCCCGGAAGTTTCGCTTCGCCCCCGAAAGTCTAGACTCTAAGCTCCACAGTCTGAGGGACAAGAAAAACGGAAATATACGTCGTATTATTACCGAAATTACATAATTGACTTCTATAGCGACCACAAACTTACAATAAATAATTACGCAGCGTTCAACACTTGGTTTGTGTATAAAACGTTGGAGTCGGCGCACGATGATATGCAATAGAGACAGCCTCATTGTTGACTGCTCAGCGTGATGAGATCATAAAAACCGTATAACACAATCTCGATAAAAATTATTAAAGAAATAACCGGATATTGACACACATTCCTTGAATTTCACATTGATAACAATACTTACAATGAACAACTTCTTGCACATTACACGTTGTAACTTGTATTCAATAGTTACCAGCTATACTTTACTCATGTGCATCACATGGCATAAACAAATATTGTACGGGTTAATCGATACAATTTGCCTTCTTATTATACACTACTATAAAACTAACATTAAAGCTGCTGAATTTATACATTTCATGGGAACACTCTTTCACATACCACGCGTCTCTCGTTAAAAAAAATGTTCTTTATCTAGTTTTCAATCCGACGTGACACCGGATCGATTTTTATTGATTATAAGCTATATCGATTTCATCGCCTCGCGTCCCAGCCGTATTTATTAAATTATTGTCCATCAAAGACTTATCGAGAAACACTCGGATTGGCAATCAAATGTGTAGAATTTTCGAGGATTATCGAAATACATCGGATTAGAAATCTGATTGATTGCCAACTCTAACGAGGAATACACGAACACAATCGGCTATCTAGTAACTGTTTTTTAGACAAACTATAATAGTTCTATACAATTGTTGTGCCCGGCGTAATAATTTAAAATATTATTTTAAATAAGTATAATTCTCAATGTGAAATAAAAGATACGGAAAATATTTTATTGAAAATTAGAAGTCATGGTTTTAACTTTAAAATAAACGATTCGAAACACATCATGATAGAAGTATTATGTGCATAATGTATACGAATACAACACGAAAGTTTAACGGTAAGAAGGAGAGAATATTTTAGAATTTATTTTCCTGTTACCAAAATTTGAAATATTATTGTAGGTTGAATAAGTACCCATAGCTAGAAACTTTTTTTTTTATTCAGGTAGATACTCTGACGAGAATTGTAATACGGTTTTTGTTTATGATGGTCTGTATAGTGTTGACAATGATAAATATTTCGAATATTTTAATTTTGTATTCAATTTTAATAAAAAGTATGACTTTTTATGAGTTTATTTAGGATTTTTTTTTTTTCTAGAAAGAATGAGTACGACAATATAACTATTTTTGTCCCGTCCCTTGAATCACTTCGAGTATATGATTATACCATTGCCGTTCTTCTTCGTTCAAATCTCACGAAATGATCCGTTATGTTTCATTGTTTCCCCCGAACAATATAATAATAGTTTACCACATAGATATAAAGAAAATAAGGAATATAATGAAAATATTACGATTGTTTTTTTCGTGCAGCGTACAATTTAAACAAATACTATTTATTTTTAACCGGGAAATATTATAACTGAAAGGCATCCACACGAACGGACTAGATCGATGTTATGCACTCGACAAATTGCGGATCAAATAAAAGGAAACACTAAATCCAAGAATAATCACATCGTTTAAGGACCAGAACTACGGTGGAGGGGAAGGGGTGGTATTTCCGAACGTAAAATATTCAAAGGCGTTTTTGCGTATTATTTTGTGCATATTCATGCATGGTTTATAATGACGAGAGACACTCATCCGTTAGTAAGTATAACTCAATATTTCGGTATTTTCGGGCCTTTAAGGAAAAAATGGTAAATAAGTGATACACCGTGCGAAATAATGATAAAAATGGACCGAATACCGATCCAGGGTTTGAGGGGGGCCGAGTGGAATACCGCACAGAACGTATAGTATTTCCATTATCGCGTGTCAAAACGCCTAGTCCACAGTACCGTTTTGCGAAAATAAGAATCTCGTACCGAATAGACTGTTGTTTGTGATTCGTGTCATTATCGGTGAACCAGCTGGAAAGGATAAACTCCATTAGTACTTTTTCTTACACTTTCTAATAACTCCAAAGTTAAAAATATATTTGTTTACGATATTGTTATGTGCCATTATAATCTGATTGGGTCCGGATGGGCGTTTCGTTTATTATTTAATATCAGTTTATTAAACGCGACACGAAATACCGGACACGGATGGCGCAATGAATATTCGCTTTTGTTCTCGATATCGGGTATTTCAAACGGAAAACGGGGACGACGCAATTTCCCTCTTCCCGTCACCGAACTAATATATTATTGTAATAATATTTATTGATCGTTATGGAATATTTTAATGAACAAACGGAATATTCGATTTTTTTTTCAAACGGTCGTATGTTCGGCGGCGGGGGCAGGGGAGAAACGCGCATCCCAACGTCCCTCCCCCCCTTCCCCCCTCCCTCCCTTTCATCGAGGTGCCTCGTGGTGGTAACGATAACTGAATTTCGTGAAACGATTGCGTGTACCGGGTTTTTCATCGTATCTATATTAAAGTTCATTCAACGCGCGCGCCACACCATCATAATTAAATAAACATTAATTAATAATCAGCGGAGGGAATCTATAGCACTTTTGTTGCGTGACTACTGGCTCGAACGATTCGACGGGATCGGGCGCTGAAAAGAAAACGTGATTTCAGAGATGACGGCTGGCTTATTATTCGATAATATCATTATTATTAAATACGAAAAAGGCGTTTTCTACGATATTCCAAAAAAACAACCTAATTACTTACTTAGCGCAACGTGATATAGTATATTATAAAAAACATGTACGATAACACTGTAGACCTACACTCGTCGTTTTCGCATCGAACCCCGTTCGGCGTCTGGGGATCGTTGATATTATCGACAATTGATTCGCTTCCGTCGTTGCTCGGTGTTTCTACGGGTCTCGGTAGGTTAACATATCGTTATTGGGCTGTAGGCAGCAGATCCCTGCGACAATATCGCAACCGGATTTTTTTGAAAATTACGTGTCGACGGATACACGAATGGAAATTAAATTTCAGACTGAACATTCCGAGTGAAACTACAACAGACCATTTACGGCATTGTTATTTTATGCGGAAAATCGACCGGCCAATCAACGCGACGAATATAGTGAACAGTGGAAAACGGGAGAAGAATGTAGGCCTTGGGAACTGTACGGTACAAGACGTACGGGCTTAATAACAATGAATGGTGTAAACAGATTATATATATAAAAAAAAAATGTAATATATTATTGTACGACGCTCGGCCGGGCGGCAAACGTGGAATAAACATCGTTTTTTAATTTACCGATATCGTCCGCGCGGAATTCATCGGAAATCGCGCGGTATAACGGCGAATTAAAATCGGACGGGCACTTATAAATCGCCGCGGCTTTACGGGATACCGTACTGCAGGCGCGCACGCCTACACGCCGAGCGTTCGTACGGTCGCGGATCGGTATCGCAATGCGTGTACGCGTGAACGGTCAACGGAAATAGAACACGATATAGGTACTGAAGCGGCGGCATGACAGCGACAACCGTAATTGGCGATGGCACAGAGACGATTTACGCCGGCCGGCCCGCCGAAAGCACGTGTGTACGAACGTACGCGCGCGTCCAATAAAAAAAAAAAAAAAAAAAAAACAATCCTTTCGCGTAAACGCGCAGCCGACGCGGAGGTGTACGTGGAGTCCGCCGGAATCTAACGGGCCCCGCGAAAATCCGGGGCTCGGTATGTTCCCGCGCGAAACGCGGCACTCGAGCTTGATACGTGATACGTGAATTCCGACGCGAACGGAAAAGAAAAAAAAAATTAAAAACAACACCCGTACGTAAATTCCTACGCGAACGGAAAATAATCATATTATTTCTCCGCGTAATAAACGCGAGTGTCGTGCCTATTCGCCAAACGCAAAGCACACCGCGGTGTCTTGACGTATTTTTCTGTTCGACGTAACGCCGGTGCGCGGTGCGGACCGTTTTCACGGGTCAGCGAACGAAAGAAAACAAAAAAAAAAAAAAAACACCATCGGCGAAACACTTCTAGGCCCGTCGTCTGTAAACAGAGTATTTATATTAAAAAACAATTTTCGCGGAATATTTACTTACTAGTTTTATTTTTCGACTACGTAATTCCACGGTGATATTCGATTCGTGTAAAAATGAGACGTTAATTTCGCATGTTTTGCCGCTTCTCCGTTTTGTTTTCAGATTGCGAGTGGAGCGAAGAATGTATTATTGATTTTACAATGAAGTTTATTATTATTATTATTATTATTTTTTTTTTTTTTTCCCCGTAAACAACGTTTCTACCAGAAATCTTACGCCGATTTACTAGTTTAGCACTTTTTCCGAACGGAAATCTGACTGGTGTGGTACTTTAGGAAAATTATTTTTCCATTTTCCCAGGAGTTTTTCCAACAAACGTGTAAATAGATATGATATTTAACGAATATTTTCAAAGAAAATATATAATACATAATATGCAATTATTTTACAATTATATGACATGGTACATGTCTGGTTGACAAAGCAACTACATCGACCGAACTTCGCTCAGGATCGTTTTTTCGTTAGCAATGGCTAATCGTTTCTTACAGATAAACATAAAATTAAAAAGTGGCTGCACTCGTCCTAGGAGAGCTTCTTTTTTTATTTATGATTATTGCGGTCTAAAGACGTTTTTGACTATTTTTAGTTATAATTTTTTTGAGTGTTCGTCGATAGTTTTTCGGATATTTGAATCCAGTCGTTTAGTTTCGGTCGATAATATTAACGCACGACGGTGTCGCAGACAATATTATTATGTATCTCGGGCGTTCCGTTATATAAAAGATGTACCGAGTGACATTTTTAAGTTTTCTGCTGTTGCAGAAGAGGAAAACCGAAACGAGTAATTTATCATGACGCCTTCATGCGGACGCACTCGGTGTAACAGATCTCTTTTATTTAATCAATAAAACGCGAAATGATGTTTTACCTACCGTTCCCGAGATAAAAATATTTCAGATAATTTTTTACGACGATGGTTTCGTAAAAGGTTTCGTTTTTAATCGAACGGTCATGATATTTTATTGTTGCTTGTATTATTATTATTATTATTATTATTATTATTATTGTTGTTGCAGTATATATAGTCCCGAGACGGGAGTAAAAAAAAAAAAAATAACGACACCCTGTATAATATTATTATATAACATAACAATGTTCCACTTTCGGAAACGACCCTTCTCGTTTGACTTTTTTGCGTAGTATCGTCATCGCAATAAAGGGGAGAGGGGAGGTGGTTGGGTGAAAAAAGGTCAGAGGCGAGTATTCGATTCTTATTCGGGCGACACTTTTGTTTTGGTTTGTCGCATTTCGCCGCCTCCGTTCGTTTCCCGCGGACCTTCCGACTTCCGTTTTTGTCCCGACGGTTTTGCCGCCGTCTGTCGGACGCGATGAAATCCAACGAACCTCGCACGCTCACGCCGTATCTCCACGCGCATGCAACACACGCACAAATAACGGACGACGTCCGGGCGGCGACGTTTCGAGTGTGAAAAACGATACGAAACGTCCGAAGCACAAGTTACGGAGCTAGGAAATTCGGGCAATAATCGCTATTTGATTATAATGTTCGATCGTATGATAAAACAATGGACGCGGGACCTGTTTTTAAATCGCGTGCAAAACGGTTTAAGATTATCAAAACGCTGTCCTAGGTTAATGGGGACGGGTGCAGCCACTGGTATAAGTGAGAAGTTGGAAAGGTAAGACGGGGGAAATCTAATGTATACTATCCGTATGTGATGATAAACCGTCGCTAACGAAAAAAACGATTATGAGCGGAATTCGGTTGATAGTGTGGCTTTGTCAACAGTTTGTATATGTTATCGTATTATGCTAAAATAATTCTATGTGCATACGATTCTAATGTCCGCTCCGTTTTTTTACACTGGTTTATCTAAACGTACTGCGATTGTATATAACTTAAACCGTCTCCCTGACTATCCGACT
This sequence comes from Cinara cedri, assembly GCA_902439185.1. Lineage (NCBI taxonomy): Eukaryota > Metazoa > Arthropoda > Insecta > Hemiptera > Aphididae > Cinara > Cinara cedri. Next base: position 6,296,171 of record CABPRJ010000001.1, read on the forward strand.
ACGAGGGCACCCGCGGATATAGGAGGCAGGGAAAGGCAAGGTTCAAGGAATACCTATTTATTTTTCGTGTAAAAAAAAAAAAAAAAATGTTTTTTATTACAATTCGGTCGCATTCAGAGAATATAACGCAGTCCTTTAAATATTGTTACGTTTTTGTTGTACGTTTCGCAAATCGATTGTTCGGTTAGTTCACCTGTTAATTGTCAACGTTTATACAATAATAATTATAATCGATTCCACCACCACCCCTCCACCTTTAAATTCAGATTAAAAAGGTTGTTTGTACACATAAATTCGTTGTTTGTTAAGTTTTTTTTATCCGTTTTATCTAAATTTGTTTTTTAATAATTATTAATTTTTTTTTCTCGTGTAGAACTCCACAGACGTTATTTATTGCAATAGTTCTTCAATTAGTCTTTCGGACAAATCAAAAGTTTCTCGTATTTTTTTTTTTTTATTGTTTATGTTTTTATTACAGCTTGTTTTTTTTTTTAATTTCTTGTTAATTATTAAAAGTTTTTAGCATTTCAATATGTATATTCCGGTATTTTTTTTTTTTTTTTACCTTGAATATTTAATGGTGGCGTAAAACTTTTTCGAGATTTATCGCGGAGAAAAGCTTTTATTTTTATTTTTATTATTTTTTTTAATATTAATATACACGTTCGAGGGGTGGCGCGCGTCATATACATGTACTTAATAGATCCGAAACCGTTTTGCGTACATAAACCCAATGGGGAAAAAAAAAAAAAAAAATTAATAATCTTCCTTTACACATCGAAACGAAGGCTCGTCAAATATTATTCCCGTATCGTTGCGAGAAACATTAATAATAATACTGCAGCGATAAGACGGCGTATATTATACCGAATATTTGAATTATTATTTCCGCGGATATCAAAATCGGGATGGGTAGGTAACTATATAGCGGGTGTTTTGGACGACAGCCAATATAACTAAAACCGTTTGATTTATTGCAGTAGTCCTCGTTTTAATCGTGAAATAAAACCGTTATCGGGGCCGCGAGAAATGAATTTCACACCCTTGCTATGAGTGGTATCCGTGGAATATCAGAAAATCGATCACTGCCGCGGATTGACCGCGCGCGCGATTAAACGCGTTGACGAAATATCCAAAATTGCTAATAAATGACAAGTGATTGATAAAACCCTGCGTCCGACGAAAATATAGGAAACCGTAATGAAAAAATTCGTCGCCAGAGCCGGACGTGCGTAACCGGGAAAGTTCACCGCTCCCTCCCTGATAAAAAAAAAAAAAAAACCACTTACGAAATTTGATCGGGAGGTGAATATTCTCTCCGCCCGATCAAACGTCACGAGGTCAATAGTCCTTGGCACACCGCCCGATCTCGAGGGATCTGCGGCTAAGAGTGCTGAATTTTTGAACGATTAAAAGGTCGTATACATAAATCTAGTTTTCTTTTGGTTTTTTTCACACCGAATTGAATTGATTATGTTTTTTATAACCACATGTACAAACCTCTGGACGTTTAATGTTACATACTATAACCAGAGGGCCTGATTAGAATAGCGGACGTTAAACTTGTTGCGTTTAAAGTTTGAAATTCCGGCAAAACTCGTACGAAATTGCGCGCGTAGTTTGTCGTTAGTGATTAACGAAACTCGAGATATTTAAATTCAGCGCGAAACGCGTTCGTGGCCATTTTTTTTCTGTAAAACTATTGTACCTCCATTCCGCCCCCAAATAGGATCGGCTCCGGTCCGGTAATTCAATCAATCGGACTCTGCCGCCCGATATAGCCAAACGATTTTATTATTCTTCTTAGTATACCAGCCAACCAGCACGCCCGTTCTTATACTGTTTATTATTATTATTATATATATTTTTTATTTTTTGTATTGCCCGTCGATCTTTGATTTACATACCGATAAATGGCAAAACAAAAATACAAAAAACTACGTGACACAAATCATTGTAGCGGATACCGCCGCCGCCGCGTCGTCGCAGTTCGTTGCGTGCGTCATAGGAATATATTATTATCGTCGTGTCAACCCGTTTTTTTTTTCCGCGTCGACACAATTGACAATTTTTTCTTTTCGTCACGCACGACAGAGCGATCGCGACGATCGTTTGAGAGGGAGGGGGGAGGAGACTGAAAAGTGCGTCCCCCACCTCCCCGAAAAATCCAAAGGCGACCGCGGGCGTATAACTACGGACAGGTGTATAATGTCGGCGGGGGCGGCAGTTTTTTTTTTTCGTTATATTCGGGGCGGCCCACAATACGGTTTTTCGCGTGACAAAAGCGGTCCGCGACGGTTTCAGGATGTTCAATTATTTTCGAACCGCTCGCGGCGGCGGTGGCGGCGGACGGGGCGAGAATCAGACGAGGAGGACGGGACGATTTCGTCTCGCCGCCGTCGGAATGCCGCAGTGAGAGCTAATTTCCTGTTCGGCGACGTCGGAACGCCAATAATAATCACCAAACGACAGCGATCCGCACAACAAGGACGAAAAATAACTCGCGGCGCGCGGTGGAAATAAAGTGCCACCGACTCTCGGGTTTCAATAACGATATTTAACCGGCGTCTCCGACGTCGGTTCGCACACGTCATATACAGAGCGACTGTTTTGCTGGCAATGATTATTACGCTATAAATTTGATTTTCGGGTTTTTTTTTTCATTTTTGTCAAATTTTTCCCGGATAAATAGAGACTGCTATTATCTACACTGTGTCATTCGTCTTACGTCGTTTTTTCAAAAATGTCGACCGTCTTTAGCTGCTCCCCCGGAACCGAATATGCTCAAACGGCGGGAATTAGACAGTCGAATCATAGACGCATCGAAGCGATACAATTTTTGTTGAATTTCAATACTAATAATACCGTGTTGTTCTCGTATATTATGTTTTCACATTTTAGACCACTATAAACTAAAGATAAACGCAAAGAAAACCAAACAATGATTTTTGAAAAAAAACAAAAAAAAAGATATGTCAAACTCCAATATAAATTTCAACGACGTACTATTGGTACGAATGAAAATATTGCTGGTATCTAAGAAGTATTGTTACGTCCATAAATGAGAACAGATATAATATCAAAGGGAGAATTTACTATCCTATAAAAAACAAGCATCTAACAAAAAATACGGTGACTATTAACTAATTAACACCTTCAAATAAGCACTAAAATTAAATTGTGTGAGGTTCGTAATTTGGGGAAGTGAGACGGAATGAGACGGGAAGCAGTGGAAATGTGAATTTAGTGAAGAATAACGAAAACCTTTTTAACTGAGAACAAATAAAATGAAACAGCATTGCAAAGGATCAGGAAGAAAAGAAGTTTAATCACACATATACTAAGAATATAAACTGACTTTTTAGAACAACTTATTAGACAAAACAGGTTTTTAAAAAAAAAAATATTTGAATGCCGTGTACGAAGACTAAGCACAAAGAACGAGGACCCGATCCTCTTAATCCAAGACGTGAAGATCTTATGAGCTGAAACGCTTATGCAGTGATGAAGTCCCTGGCAACCGACAGATGCTTAGCTGTTCCAACACGGCACTGTCTTTCGAGTAGGTATAAATAAATATACTCACGGGAGGAGGGTATTTTTTAGTCTTGCACATCTCATCAGACCCCAAGCGAAGCGAGGGGAATGAAATTTTGCATTATATGCATGGTGTAAGTATCAACGATACGCCTTTTGTGACTTTAAATTTCCTGCAAACTTCCCCCCTCCTCTCCCAATTATTTTATGCTCAAATTGCACGTTTTCACAGAAATTACCCGGTTTAATATATCCCTACAAACTCATCCTAATAAGTAACTGGGTTCAAGTGTATATACACTTAAATGAATAAATATATACCTATATAAATAGAGTAATTCTCGAGGCTGTCGCTCGAGAAGGGTTCATCTACTAACCCCCACCCTTACGGTCCGTTCGTATGTTAGTGAATATCATGACTACTTTTCCTATTTTGATCAAACATATGTACTCGGTTTTTTATTATAATCGCAATGTATATAGGATAATTTATGTATCTAAAAGAGTGGATAGTGTTAGTAGACTCTGAAATAGGGTATAGAGCATACAACCTACATAATGGCAGCATGAAAACTGATAGCGATGTAACTTAACTAAATAAATTTTGAATATAAAAAATAAGCGTTCATCATAGCGCAGAACCAAAATTGAGACATTGTAACGCGGAAACAATTCGACTTGGTCAATTTGATTTTAGTACGAAACCCTGCTGCAAAAGGGTATTTTTTTTTCAGACATTTCATTGATGTTATTCTTTTTTTTATACAATTTTACTATTATTTCTTATAGCCACATCGAATATATCGATTTTCAAAATATTACATAGTAACTTTCGTCTGGATAAGATATGAAAATATATTATGTTATACCTTGCCCTACTATAATATTCTCTTTTGGAACGTGAATTTTAAATGAATATAGGTCACTGTTTGAAAATCCGTTATGCACGGTTTACGGGATAAGTGAAATTTTGAAAATATTGTAAATCTACTCATATAATTGCATCCCACATCAGAATCACACTGTATAATCGTGGCGTGTTTTCTTTTGTAATAGCGATAACAGCAATTACTGTCAGATCGCGTTCTCCTTTGAAATCGATATCGCTTCGTCCTAAATGAATATTATACTCGTAAAATGTAACTATATTGTTGTCTTATCGATAACGCCTGAATTCGATCATGATTTTAGACAGTTTTCGGAACACATCGTCGGATCCCATTGATGTCGTGATAATAATTATTGGCGCGTTTACAATATCACTTGCAGCTTACACTATCTGATGTCATTTTCATCTCACCGCCGTTAATAAGAGTTCGCGCAAACCCAATCGCGATGATGAGTAATGAGACGACGAGTGTAAATAATTGCTTTTGGATACGTTTCGATGTGCGATGTTTATTTACTTTCTAACGATTTTCATCATAATATGCGTATGTTTTTTCAATCGAAAAATTGCACCAACAGTTCTTTGCGGTAGAATTATCGCTAATTTTTTCGGAAGTATTTCTATAATACTAATTTTGTTTAACAGTCGGGAAAACAGACAGCGAGATGATATTATGTCGATGCACTGATTTTTGCATTTTTTTGTGATCTCGAAGGTTGTGTTAGGTTAGGTTATATATCAGGGTACACTCAATTCGTATACTTACTATAACTGCGTTATTTCATAAATATTTTTGCTGATTCCTATTCTTTCACTCCGATAGTTTTCAACCGTCACGATAATTTCGACCTCACGGCCTACGGGTAATTATTAATATATCTGTAGACGTTTTCAACTCGGTATCGCGAGCTCATTTCATTAATACCCCGGGTCGTTTTAACTTTTTGTGGTAAAGGGAGATGGGGGTTATCAGGTAAATATTATTGTTGTCCCTTGACAATATATACGTACACAAACACATTAACAGTTTGCACTCTCGACTTACCAGTGTTCCGTGATAATCCAAATGGATTTACTCGTAAAGTGCCTCGCGTATATTTAAATTAGTTACAACCACCTTCTCTGTAAACTAAGTTTTGACGACGTACTGGGCAAAAAACGAAAAGATTACAGTTGCATTCAAAATTAACCGATTCGGCGAACAACAAGGCTATTACACACTAGACATTTCGTCCATAGAATCGAAAAAAAATCCAATTATATTGATTGCAGACAGTGTAAGTTATGGGACTTAGATATTTTTTCTTTCCCGTGATAACGAAAAAAGTGCATGGAAGAAATGAAATCAATTTTCCTATGCTCGATGTGGTTTTGTGTAACAATTTTCATATTGATATCGGCGATCGAGCTAACGGAGTTAGCTATTGCTTCTAGCAATATAAAACAATTTGAGGTTAAGTTTAATGATTTGTTGAATGATGCCGTTTAACAATGGAAAAATGTTTACGTTGTTTTCACCATACGGGCGGCAACAATGTGTTTGTTCCCATTCGAATTGGGAATTTGGATTGAACGTGTTCATACGTTATAATATCGCTTGTGAATCGGAATCGACATTATACGACTGTAAACGATAACGCGAGACGACAATGGTTATAATTTCAAATTTTAATTTTCGGGAAAACGAATAAGCCTACATCTACTGCAATATCACCTATACGGCGGATAACATATTCTTTTAATAGCGCGTATATGGTTTACTCTCGAGAATTAATCATCGTGCTTTACCATGATATGCCTCCCTCCTTAGACAATTGATTTCTCGACGAAAATTTAATTAAAACTATTTATGATTTCCGTATCTACAGCGGCGCACGTACTTACATAACCGTCAGTTATACGACGACAACGACGTAAATACAATTATACTGTTCACGTGCCGTGTAATATAGTTTCGAGATAATTTCGTTATAAACTTTCAAACTAGATATAGTATAATAATCATTTAATATAAAATATGACGATTTTTCTATCGAAATGTATGCCCATATGTGCGTCCGCCGCACATAAAACTAAAATATTATAAGACTTTATCGCACAATCGTTGTGGACGAAAACAGAAAAGAAACATCGATTTCAAGTTGGGCTCGTTAAAGATACTGGATATTTATTTAAATTTAATTTTTTTTTTTTTTTTTTACTATAGATACGTATTTTACGTACGAATACATATTTTATGCTTTTAAAAAGTATAATATTAAAATAGAAAATACAAATCCCTGTATGGGCAAAATCGTTTTAGTAGTTAATAATAATAATAATAATCGGTTGTTTCTATTTTTATAATGTCGTAACAATGTATTATAATTTGAGTACAGTAAAAAAAAAAACCCCCGTGTAATAAAGACGTCTTCTAATAAGTAGAATCGCATTCATACCTATCAACGGTATTTTAAGAAAATCTTATAATCAACAAATTAAAAAAAAAAAAAAAAAACAATTAGTTTTCAAGTAAACTTAATAATTTTGAATTTTCTCAATCAAATAAATACTATTATCGCTACCGTACGTTTTATAATTATTTAAAATACTTAACACCATTGATTTGAGTATACAATTATGTGTAGGACGAATTAAATTTGAATTCATTCAATAGGTACATAATAAATTAGCGTAGCTCTATTGTTTCATTTAATCTATTTAGTCGACTAGTTTTTAAGATTTCAAATGAATCGCTTAATCCGAAATCATTTTAATAACCGCAATTAACAGTAGGTATACCGCACGTAGGTAATCTGACACATTAAACGGCAGACACGGGTTAATACTGTCTCTGTTACAGCATTGGCGAACTGAAGCTTTCAAGCATCAAAGTCTATAATCTGCCTGTTGTTTTTTTTTTTTTTTTTCAGTCGGTCTCCTTTGTCTGTTCAATACTATTGTAACTTGTAGAGTGGTGCAGTGTCAATTGAAAAAAAAAACCATTTTGCGATTAACCGATTATTCGCCTTTGACAATAATAATAATTATGATGCTCGTGATATCAAGCCGAGTATAAAATTATTGTTACGCAATAATAGGTACACAAAAGTATCATAGGCCATAAAAAAAAAAAAAACTTCATAAAATACTCTATTAAAAAATGATATAATAATAATCCAGAAGAAAAAAAACAACCGTTAAAAAATGAAATGTATTTTATGCATTTTCGCGCATATACAATTTAATTTCCAATCGTTAAATCTTCGAAACGTTCTAGTATAAAAAAAATATATACGTATATAGTTTGTATAGTTTCATGATAATATTTTTATGAACCGGTTACTTTTATTTGTTTTTAAGACGTATCATTAAAAAAAAAAAAAAAAAAAAATATGGCAACATTAAAAGCCGAATGAGCTATAAAACCAGGCAACGAATTTTATTGGAATCGTTTCTCTTCGGGAGAAAGTGTCCCTTCGGGTAGTTCATCAAAAGCAATCAATCGATCAGAATAATGTAGTTGGAAAGCATTAGCGAATTTATTACCGGATATAATGTTATTCCCCTACAGCACTCGAGCTGCCGGTTTTAAATTTATAGTCTTCTAAAATTGCATTATAAAATAACATACATGTTGAAAATGTGCAACAATAACGATTTGCACGCGAATATCGTACCATTCTCTTTAACGGAAAATTAAGAGACGAATCTACCGTCTATGACGGGCAACGCAGCGAAATCCCGTTAATTATGCAACGTAAATTGTGGCGTTAAGGTTGAAACTCGAGTTTACAATACAAATTACAATGTTTAAACAAAATAACGTTAGAGTTGTTTAAAAAAAAAAAAAAAAAAAAACTGTTTCCTTGTTAGGTCGATATTAGAATTCTCATCAGTTGTCTGGAATCCTAAACAAATTAATTTTGTCGATAAACTCGATAAAACACAACGTTATTTTTTTGAGAATAATTAGCTTTTAAACTAGGAAAATCTGATGTGGGTTCGGGCGTTATTGCCATAGACCGATTGGTCTTGAATAATTATCTTCCAGACGTTTATATAATTATGTAGGTAACTTTTTTTTAATAAGTGAATTTCTGGGCCATAAGTTTTCCCGGAGCTCTTACAGTTTTAGAATACCAGTTTTTAATTCCAGGAACAATCCTTCCGTTTCGATTCCTCGAAAATCTGGTAATTTGATTGCAAACTGTCCGGAATACCGTCTTTTGAAACACCGTAACGACATACCGAATTTCGACTTTTGTTTTCGACTCTCTTGCTCAGTGGTTTTTAAACTTCTTTTACTATGGTACACTTCAGTTTTTGCAACATTTTCACGGCACACTGAGACATATTTGTCATTGTTCTTCATTGTTCTTCCGTCATAATTTAATTTTTTTTACAAAATTAGAACTATACAATAACACAATTGATGTTTCATACACAAACGAATCATAATCAAAAAGCAATTACGAATTCACACTTAACGAGCAGATCGCCGTAACCGGTGGTCCGTCACAGTTTAAGGAAAACAAATTTCAAATAAACGCGGCACACATAGTAAACGCTCGTGGCACCCAGTTTGAAAACCACTGCTCTAGCTAAACTAAGAAATATTGTTATGAATATTTTTCGACAACTCATTGTATTTCTTATTGTGTATTTTCCGTTTTCATACTATTAGATTTCAGATAAGTTTGTTATAACGTTTCTTGCACTCCATTGCTCCTTTCAGATGTCAATTCAAATCATAAATAAAAAAAAACTAACACGCTGTAGCTTAATTGTTAGACGGGTTTTTGTATTTTTTTTTTTTAAAGGCAGGTATAATAACGTCCTCTCAAGAAAATCGTTTACGAAATACGGTGTCAAAAATAATCTACCGCGAATCACGAAAACCCTTCCAGCACGTTTTTGACGGGACGGCTATCGCGGGATTTTCTTTCGGAAAACTTTCCATAATGACGAGATGACGTATCGAACGCAACTAGAGTTTACGGAACGTCGTGGTGTGACGCGTTACAATATTACGTCGATGCGAGATTATTTGCAATTAATAGCGCTTCACAATCGATCGCGGTGTAGGCGAATCAAAGTAAAATAACATCCGCCGCGCATTGTCGTACAAATCGCGCGGGTAACAAAAACATAAGTGCGAGTCGGCGACGGCGTCTTAAGACTCCGTACACAATACGTTTTAAATATACGGCTAATATATTTTATTCGTGTACACGACATTGCGTTGTGTTACGTAAGTTTCTCGGTCTCGTAATAATTTTACACGGAGAAACTTCGAATCCCCGAAACGCCTCCCGAAAGCGCGAACAAAGGAACGGGGCCCCTCGGTGCAATAAAAATCACCGAGACGAAATTATTCCGCAGCCGCCAAACCGCTTTCAAAAGGAAGGAAAAACGGCAATACAGACTCGCGAATTTAAGTTTATCGAAATAGTTTGTAATTTTTCCGGAACGAGTTATTATTATACCACCTCCGCACAAAACGTCCTTACGATTTCTGTACGGGCTTTTAAATGGGTTTCCCGAGGTCGACATCTATATAATAGCAGCGGCGGAGGTGACAACGCCGACGACGATACAAATAAAATACCGTCATATCGTTTCTGTTTCGCGCTTATTCCCCCGAAATAAATACGTTTCAGATGTTGGGAATGTATCAATTTTTCGATATATATATAAATCAATAGGTTATAAATTTAGATATGCGGTTTTTCATTTTTAGGTTCCGAGTGGAGCGAGAAATGTATTGGTTTTACAACGGCGTTTATTTTATTATTTTTTTCTATCCGTAAACGACGGTTTTACCAGAAATCTTGCTCCGATTTACAAGTATGTGCACTTTTTCCGAAAGAAAATGTGATTTGGGTCACACTTTGAGATAGTCGTTTTTTGATTTTCCCAGGAACTTTCCCAATGAATGAGAAAAACATGAAAAAAAATTGGAAAACCGGGAAAAACGTAGGAAAAACATAAAAATAGGTACAAAATTAAATAAATTTTATTGAAAAAAATGTAAAATGTATTCTATCATAATATTACATAATATATATTTTTGAAAAATCAACACTATCAACCGAAATCCGCTCAGAATCGTTTTTTCATTAGCCACTGGTAAATTTTGATTAAATATACATATTTAATTACCTTTAATAGCACTTGTATATACTATCCTAGGACAGCTTTTATAATCTGTGAACGAATTTTGAACCAGAACACTGGTAAACATTGTGCATAACTATCATTGTGTAATTTGTGTGTTTAGTTAAATAATGTTTAGCCAAGCTCAGAATAATGCAAACGATTGTTTCGGAAGCAGTTGCTCTTGGATAAATCGACACTTAATTTTTGTTACCTATTTAAAACACTGCGGATATCATAAGTTTTATCTTTATATGTGAACTTATTTTTGCTTTAAAATATATCAAAAAACAACATTTTCGTTATAGATATTTCAATTTTACAACCTCCCATCGATAGTAATATTTTTTAAACCAATTATTCTAATAAGCAGTGACGTCGGAATGATTTTTGAAACGCTAGGACTAAACGTAATTTTTTTTCAAATGCTCTTTAAAATATCGATGTGTTGAGGATTTTTTTTTTTTTTGAGGAAGAACTGAAATAAATACATTAAATTAATGTGAACGATATAAAATAATAAGGTTTTAATGGGGCGGTAAAATTATTGTCTTTATTTTAATATTATATTTTTACAGGTCGTTGTTAACCCTTGAAGTTAACTAGAATATATAAAATATAATAAGTACGCATTCGCTCACAAAGCGCAAATTATATTTTACAATGGCGTCAATAGATTTTCTGTACTAAAATCTATTCCATTTTGGATGTTGTGGTCAAATTATATCAATCGTTTCCAGGTTATCGGTAACCGACGAAACGTATCGTCTAATCCTACCCTAATTATCGCACCGTTTTATATCATATTCAACAGGATAGCTATATAATGTCTGCGCTAACGTTTTTAAACAAAATAGTGTTCAGAGACGTTTTTACGTTTACACAAACGATTGGAATGTTTGGAGCTTTGTTTCGATATCAAATACAAAAACAAACGGACATACTTCGCACGATCGCTGGGCACACTAACTGTTTTAGGTGCGAAGTTTGTAACGTAGAAACAAACGTACAACAATATATGCATCAATTAGCGATTCGATTAAAACAGAAAAACGATTCTGAGCGGCGGTCGGTCGGCTGTATCTGTTTTGCATTCCGCGTTACATTTGAAAATATTCGAAAACAATCTGGTAATTTTCCCGGTCGTTGCGATTTATTACGAAAACCGTTGTGAAAATCGAAAAATACCCATCGCAGAGTATCAGCCCACGTAAATTCCCTTTCGGCAAAGGCGCTACGTTTGAAAAAAACCGGAGTGAAATCTCCAGTAGAAAAGTTTTAGTCGGAGAAAAAAAATAATAATAATCGGACATCGTTGTAAAACCGATAATACGACCCGCAGCTCCGCTACGAGTCCAAAACAAAAAGGTGTAGCGGACCGCCGAGATCCTCGTGTTTCAGAAACGAATCCCGGGGAACGGGATTTCCGCGTGATGGGGCGGGGGGACGCGCGCCCCCCGTCGTTCCGGCGCTACCGGCGTTGAAAACAACACGGCCGGCAGCGCGGTAAACACGATCGGCGGTTGTCGTACACGGGCCGCCGCCCACCGCTGTCCGTTGTCACACGCGCACTGTCGAAACATCAATCGCGTCCCGTATTGCCGCCGTTCCCGAAACAACGACAACGGCGAATGTCGCGCGGAACGGCAACAACAATAACGCAGTCGCGTATTGTTTTTGTTTGCGGAAAATTATACGCCGTTTCTGTTGACACGGCGGCGGTGGCGGCGGCGGCGGCGACGGGACCGTCCCGCGAGTTCAGTTACTAAATTATAATTACGCGATTTACACACGTGCCCTTATGTAAATACCCGCGCGAGCGTTATAATACAGTGTTCACGTTTTATGCGTGCGTTCTCGGGAAGAAAACTAATTTCGTATCAAGAAATTAAAGTCTTCTGACGACGACGACGACGACGGGAGTTCATAAACATTCCTCATCCGCGCGCGCGCGCGCGTTTCGACGTTCCATATTGTAATTATTATTATTATTATTATTATATAAGTTGCTGATTAGCATCCAAAACGAGTTTACGGTGTAGCTGCGCGCGCGTATAACAACAAGAACAACAACAACAAGAACAATAACGATAATAACAACGGCGATAATGATAATGACGGCAGAGGTCCGGCGGAAACGGTGGCCGGACTTCCGCGCATCGCGTACCGGCCGCCGGCGCGCAGGTAAACGGTTCGCGACTTACGCCGGGAGCGCGAACGTTACGCGCCCGAGAAAACGCGATATCATTACGTTTCGCGCGCCGCGTCGTCGCGACGGTTTCGTTTCGCCCCGCGCACGCTCGTCTGATAATAGAAACCCCGGCCGTACGCCGGGCTCCGCGTTATTGCGGTACGCGGGAAGTGAACGATACGGCGCGACGTCGAGCGGCGCCCATAGTTCGCGGAAAGACGGTTCGCCGACGTCCGCCGTTTTGACGCGCGCGCGCGAAATTGCGTTTTCGATACTCGGAACGACCGGCCGGTCCTGTCGCTCGCGTCGTCGTCGTCCGGACGACGGGTGAAACATTCTCGAAACGGGCACTGAAAATACCAGACATTGTATTACATACTGGCGCGTATCCAGAATTTCATTTCGGGGAGGGCTGATCAAAGTCCACGAACATCGTCGTACGGTAGGAAAAAAAAAACAACCGTTCTAGGATGATGGGGACCGGTGCGTTCACGGTTGCGGGTGAAAAGTCGAGAATGTAGGGTATAAAACTCCTGGAAAAATTAAAAAAAAAAAAAAAAAAACCATTTCTCTAAAGTACCTCACCGGTCATATTTTCTTTCAGAAAAAGCTTTATCGTTGAAAATCGGGGCGAAATTGTCGGTAGAAATGTTAAAAGTTGTTCGCAGAAAAAAAAAAAAAAAAGGCCCTTATTTTATTTTATTGATACGAGCACCTATTTTGCGTTCAGTTTCCCGTTTATTCTCCATTTTCCCCCCGTTTATTGGGAAAACACTTATGGAAATTGAAAAATATTCTCCCTAAAGTATCTCCACAAGCTGATTTCTGTTCAGAAGAAGCGCTATCGTTGAAAATTTTTAGCGATATTGCCGTTAGAAAAGTGGTCCACATCGTTGATAAGATTAGATAACAAAACAAGGATATGAATTCAAAATCAATAAAATGTAATATAAGACTATCGCAACTTTATTTAAGCGTCTTTCATAGACCGCGGATAAAATTTTTAGATTTTTTTTAAATTTCGAAGGAGTGGGCTGCAGCATACTCAGCCACCCCCCCCCCAATAAATACGATCCTGGTATAGTATGATATTGATTTTCGGTGTATAATTAACGGATAAAGGTACACGCGTTAACGTATACGCTCGTGTACCAATACGGTATCACGATATATCATATAATTATAGTATTTATCACATGTATTCATCGGATATTCTACCTATACCCCGGATTTAAAATATTAATGAAATTTTACGGGCGCGCGAGGTGTCTCGAACGATCCACGAAATTCCTCTCGTTTTCGTACGATAGAACTTTTAGTAGGTAGTAGTCATATTTTTTTTCGAAAAACCGCACGAAACATGTTCTGTATTTCGGGCCTCCTCCGTCGCTTGCGGGCGAGATCCTGTGAAATTATTATATCTCGATACACGCGAGACTGGATATGTGGCATCTACTTAGTGAAACCGTTTTTTCCATGAAGTGAACAATTTTTTTTTTTAAACAAGCACACCTTTTGGCTTTTAGATTTACATGAACAACAAGAAACACCATGTCCACCTGTTGTAACAGTTACAGTCTTACGAACAGTTAGCTCTTTTTCCAACAAAATCTCGTCACTCGTTAAAAATCGCTCTTGTATTTTCAAGCAATCTCTTCCATGCCATCCTTTAATCATTCTATTTTTAGTTTTTAGCTTATACAGTACATAATTTTTTTTTCAACAATTAAGCATAAAATATTTAGTGGATCTGTAGGTCCTCTATCGAATTGTGGAACAACCATTACCACACAGTCATAAAATTTAAAGTCTGAACAAAATCAATTAGAAGTCTTGAACTGTTCAATCCAACTTTCGGGTCATTTCCAAATAACACATTATTTGGGCTTCTATCAATAGTACGGTGAAATGAATAGTTTTTATTGGCGAAGAACTGAAGACCAATTGACCATCTTTGGGACATATTTTCTTCCATCTCTGATTGGCCCGCTCAATACTTCCTTGACTCTGAGGACGCCTCGGATGTCCATAGTCGTACAACGACACACTCGGATCAAAGTTGTTTTAATTTATCCAGTACACAGTTTACAATCTCTCGGCCATTATCACTCTGTAAAATACTTGGCACTTCAAATGTTAGGAAAATACTTAGCCATTGAACACCGACTTCTACTGCTCTGTTACATTCAATGGTACGGAGTGATATAAATTTTATGTTGTTATTATGATAGTTTAATATCCATTTATACTTTCCGTATTTTCCGTATCATAATATTCTGATAATTTCTCATACAATAATATTTTTTTTATTATATTTTTAAATACGTTTTACTACTAGAGAGACTAATGTAGAACAACTGGTATACGACAGTATTGTCAATAAATTTAACACTTCAATCTGTTTAATAATTTTAAATTGTTTGATAAATTTTATCTTCAGATAATGTCCAAACGATTGACAAACCCGTTTATACAATATAAAATATACAAGTTTATTTATATTTTATATTTCTACTACAAAATAACCCAATGCAATATAAAATTTATTTATACTGTAAATAACTATGAGTGTAATAAGTTATGTTTTTCGTACATCGTTTTATTTCATGATCAAATATAAAATACAAAAAAATTAAACTCTCATACGTTAAAGTTTAATAAACATTATTTTTCCATCCTATCAAATAATTATTCGCGTATATTATATATAAATAAAAAAAAAAATATTGTACAATACTTTGATATTTTATAAAAAAAAAAATATGTATTACACGATGTGGATAAAATTAATTGTATCCACTTCATGAATAGGTCAAAAAATTGTCCATATAATCTAAAAAAATGTTATTTTCACTAAATGGATATATTTCATAAAGTGGACGTCCACTTTATAAAAAGAGCGATTTCACTAAATCGATGCGACAGATACATTGATTTCGGTATCTCAACACAAGTTGTGTAGACAAATTTAGTTTACGAATACGCAATTTACAGTTTTTGTTTTAAAATATTGTTTTTGTTCACATACAATAGAAAATGCTAATAAAAAATAACGGTTCTCCTATTAAAGTTTTTTCGACTGAATCACTAAAAACCCGGAATAGAATTCAGTAAAAACCGATGGCGGCGTTGCATAAATATCACTCATTTATCGGAATAGTATCCGGAACATTTCAACTAAATGTGAAATCCTAATAGAAAACTATCGGGAAATTTTCGATTGGATCAGCGACCGTTTCCTTTACTATTACAATATGTTACCCTATTGAAAAGAAAAGAAAAAAAAAACCTAAAACAAACGGAACGGAAATAAAAATCCGTAAAACACGGTTGGTCCCGTACCGCGTAACAGCGAATTCCGACAACCAGGATCCGGAATCGCTCCAAACGGGTTCCGAAACATCGTTAGAGGTTTGAAGTCGATCGGACGTAGCGAAGGGAGGGGAGAAACTTTCCGCACGTTCACGCACGTGCGGAAAACCGTTTCGAACGCGAAAACGAGTCGTTATGTTTTTCCCGAGGCGGCGTATGTTTCGCGAATTTTTCGCGAACGGGATGAAATATTCCTAACACGCTTTTCCGTGTGTTTATTTTATTATTATTATTTTTTTTTTTTTCATTTTTTCCCGGCGAGCTTATTATTTTTGAACATAACGCGCGCCGTAATACCGTATAGAGTGCGGGTACGCGGATACGCGTTCGAGTAGCGCGTGCGAGGAGGCGCGGCGGCGGCGGCGGCGGAAAAGCAACGACGACGTCGCGGCCGCCCCCGGGCAATCGGCCGGAGAGAAAACAGACGCGTTGGTATAGTAATAAAATTTCGCACGTCGACACGTCGGTCGGTCCCGGGCGGAAGATACGATCGCGCGGAGATGATATTGCGTCGTAGAGTGCCCGCCGACCCGCCCTGCACCCCCCCACCCCCTCCCCCGCACCGCTAACGCCTCCTCACCACCACTCCCCGCCTCGGCGGCTGACGATCGCCCGCTCGGCCGCGGGTGTTCCGCGACCGGTACCGCCGCCGCCGCGGCCGTCGTCGTGTCGGTCGGTTTATTGTTATTCCGGTCGCGAGGCCCCGGCGCAAAGATCGCGCGGCATAAAACCCAACGGCCTGTTTCGCCGGCGGTATTTCCGCGCTGCCGGCCCAGGCGCGTCCCCTTTACCCCGCGGACGCGCCGCCGAACGTACGCGCGGCCGACAACGGCCAACGATCGCCGCGCGCGTACGTACCCGTACGTACGGACGACGACGACGGCGACGGCGACGGCGACGTCGGAACGGTCGCGGTACGGGGCCCGGCCCGCGGGTCTATACGACGCGATTCGCCCCCGGGCTAATAAACACGTTTCTATCGTCCGCCCCTCGCCGCCGCCGCCGCCGCCGCCTCTCTTTTCGCCGCGGCTTATATCGTATGCCGCGCGTACGCATACGCCGAGCGCTAAACCCGTCACGCGTTCGCGTACGGCCGCGCCCGGGCCGGGCTCACGTGCCGCGGCATCCCCCGGCGGCCGCGGCGATCCTCTCATACGTGCCGTCTCAAACGGCGCTACGTGCCGCCGTTGCGCCACCACGCTAATATATTAATTCGCGCCCCGTTCGGATATTATGTCCCGGATGTTATTAAACGACTGTCCGGAGCGGACGGGGGCGTCGTTTCGGCCGTTTACCCCACCGTTCCCGTCCGCCCGGCCCGTTTACCGTACGCTCCGTCCGTTTCGCGGAGGACTTTCCCCCTCGGGCCCGCCCGTTCCCGCTTTACACTTTCGAACGTCCGAAAAACGGCGACAGACATTTTTTCGGTTTTTTTTTAGCGCCGTACAGGACGTCGAGATGCGTTCCGCCCGTTTCCGTCGAACTTTTCCGGTCCGTCGCGCCGTCCAAACTCTCTGCTCCGCCGGTATCCGAAATATCCGTCTTCGCCCTGTCCGACGGTCGCCGGCGAGGTCTTCCCATCGGTCGCTTTACCACCGGCTCGCCAAACGTGACCGGCTCATTCCGACGGTTTCGCCTTGGGGAAATATATGATATTCGGCTTGACGTATAATTGTAATATTTCAATGACGTCGTTTTTTCGCCTCTCGTATTTCGCGTTTTGTCTTCGGGTAGGTCTCCGTGAACTTTGCGTAGATAAGCAGTTTCTCTTGTACCGTTACCGCGGGAACTGAAACTGCAATAACCGTCGTACCCGTTGAGCGTAAGAGTGACAACCCTCGTGTCACACTATAACGTCAGTTTCGATGCGGACCGTTATCTCGGTGATATGTCCGTTTATTTAACCATGATGACAATCACTCGTGTTTAAATATTTGATCTCTGCTAAGAGGTATTCTGTTGGTTAACGGTTCGATTCTACATTTAATTATACATTTGATCGACGATGAAAACACATTTTTAAAAACACCGCTACCAAAGTATAGTGTGAATTACCCGAATGACGCTCCTGTATACGGGGCCTCTGTAGACGCCCTGTAGACAGTCCCGAAACTCGAAGAACATACAAAGATAGATAATACATAATTAGACCGGGAACGGATGCCGTTTTACATCCGAAAGATATCGACGAGACTTTATTTGAGAGATTGTAGAGGATTTGTTTTCAATTTTAATTTCCACACGCGGGATCGTTATTATGATAACATTTTAAAAAGTTTTAATTGGTATTTACCATACGAAAAACTTTCCGACAAACCTGAAATTGGATTTGCTATTGACCATCTACATTTTATCCACAGTCACAAACTTGCCGTCACTCGGTGCTTTACAGTTTTTCATTTATAATTTATTGATATTTGATGATGATGATTGATGATGTGATATTTTAAATTTATTTTCCAACCAAGGTTCTGTCGTCTCAATCAAAGAAGAAATCCCCACCAAGTGTTTCCCCTCAAAATCTCTGCTTTTTGGGTCTACGAAGTCATCGCCAACACACGAGACACATATTTTGCAAAAACATTGATCGCATCAAAACGAAGTAGGTTACTGTGAATTTAAAAAAAGGATGCGCTCAAGAATAGTCACGGAAACCTGCAGTGATATTAATCCTACTACTTTTCGATGTTCCGTCGGCGAAAAGGTACACATTCAGCAGATAATGAAGCCATGAAAGTCGAACAGCATATATGTATACTAATAAGAGGGCGAGCTTTTTTGATTTGCCCATGACATATTTGTTGACGTCATGAACATTATGCAATGTTATACAATAACAATTAATCAATAACGTACCCGCCTTAGTGTATAACTGTCCGCAAGCTTAATATTTCCTCGTAGAATCGGTTATCCAGTATGTGCTCTGTGTAAAAAGATACCTACGGATCTAATAGACTCTAATTACGGGGTGGATATGGAGAGAGGGGCACATAATATTTGAAAGTGATCGTGGTATTAACAGTACAGCATACATGCGATTACTGTAATGCGCAACACCAGGATTATTATGCGACGCAGTCTCGAGAACGTCATAGTCGCTAACTATAACAAACCATTTCCGATCACGCCAACTCCTCACAACCACCACCCCCCCCCCCCATTCCACCACTGGCGGTAGTCGGCGTGTCTTATATCTTGGCAGAATACCTACGATCAAATATTATAACGTGCCGATAAACACGTACGGAATTCATAATTTATCTTTGATCATCGCTGAACTGTACCGAGAACACCTTTTGCTCATTTGCATAATATATGTATACAGCATACGAGTATTATATACGGTTAAACAACACTCAAAAACACGTTTAAAAGCATATCGTATAGGTATAATATATTACGTATCGTAATAATAAACTTAATATGGTAGTATCGACGGCGGTTAGGTTGATATACGAACACTTCCGCGTTTAAGTATCATTTTATCGTCCGCCCGAAACGTATACGGCCGTATAATAATACAGTAATTATTGGGACGCCGAGTCCAACGCGAATCGCATTACAATTGTGCTTTAAGTCTGTATTATACGTTATAAACATACAATTTTATGAGCGTAATATATACAGAGTGATCATGGAGATAAACATTAAGTGTTAATATTTTTCGTCGTCCTATTTTTCGGGGCTGAAAGTGCTATCTACTTTTGATTTTCAAATTGCAACCTACATTAAAAATTTCATAAATAGATGGAACAGTGGTTAAAATAAATGTTGGTGTTTAAATTTTTAATTTCCGTCAATCCGTTGACGAGATATTCCACCTTTAGGTTTAGGCCGGGGTGGAGTAGTGGAGCATCATTTGTACGGCGGCACAGCGGGCGGCGTTTTTTGAAAGTACCACTACTCTACCTCGGCATAAACTTAAAAGTGGAATATCTCGTCAACGGATTGACGGAAATTAAAAATTTAAACACCAACATTTATTTTAACTACTACTCCAACTATTTATGGAATTTTTAATATGTGGTCAATAGGTCGCTATTTGAAAATCAAAAGTAGATAGTCGTCTCCACCCAAAAAATTAGGGTGAAAAAAAATAACGTAAATGTTTAATTTTAGAACAGCTTGCTTATCTAATGCTCTTGAAGCCAAATTTCGATAAAAGTTAACACTTTCCGAGATAATCAGTGTCTTGCTATATATCAATCACTCCCTATGCATATACAGTGAAATGTCTAGATACCGGACATTCTCGGTCGCTGAAATGTTGTGCGCTATTCAGAGGTGTCCGTTATTTTGAGGAAGAAATTACATTTTTGTTTAATTTATCGATTAACTTAATTTTATTTTTACCAATTAACCACGTCTTAAATTTACAACAGTTCATCGACGCAATAATATTATGTCAACGGCCGGACGAATACTATAAGATAAACGTTGTGTACAGTAAAATAATAAACACATACGTATAGTAATAAAAAACAACTTATCTGTGGTGTAGACTTTTGTTTGGGTAATCTACAATTATGCTTGATTTACGAAAAAAATGATCAATATCAACGTTAGAAAGTGTCCGGTATTTAGAGCGTTCTGAATTTAGAGGTTTTCCCATTCGTAAATAGTGAAAATGTCTCCGTTCACGGACGAAACGTCCGCTATTTGGAGGCGTACGTTAAGAGCGGTTTCACTGTTCTACGGTTATTTCAATAGCGAAACTTTAATTGTTCACTGTTTTTCCATATTTGTCCGTGGTCAGTTGTCTATCGCAACGCCAAGTAATTGATCTGTTATCGGTATGTATCTGTATTTTCATCGCGAATTCCGAACACTTTGGCGGCTCCCCGTAGACCGAATAAGCTTAGACTTTGGAATGAAAGTCGTTTTATAGGCGGACCGAAGCGATAAAAGTTCAGTTGAATTTTAATATTAATACACATCAAATACAATTTTAATGTCTCGCATATTTCGTCGCACGGGATAAGAGTTTTTTCGCGTTTAACAGGCATCCGAGATGAAACCAGAACGATGAAAGTACGTGTATACGTGTATATATAGAGATATATATATACACGGCGTTCGTATTAATAACAATGTGCCTTTTGGGGGGCTCACCTTTCAAATCCCGTTTCTACCATTTATCCGCTCAAATTTCACGATTTGTCTTGCTAGTACAATGGTTGTGTAGTATTTGGTTTTTGTTTATTGTTTAATACATAATATATACTTATTAAACGCAAAATAAGGAGGAGAAAATTCAACTACAGGGGTTAATTTTTAATAGAATTTGTAGATAATTTTGAAGAACAGCTTTTTTTTTTTTATTTGTTTTTTAGGGCTTTTAAATCCGGGCTTTAGACATTGACACTGATGAAAAAAAAAAAACATTTCCGTGTTAAGCGTTATAATAGCGTAGGGTTTTTGTAAAACGACCGCTCGTAAATTAAACGTATAATATTCGACTTTCAAGTGAGACAAACTCGTTTTATCGAATAACGATGCCGTTTTTTTTTGTTGTTCCTACGACGTATTATATTGTTATTAATTATATTACGCTGGAAAATATTCGCCGTTCGTCGATGTATTAACGTTCGGTTTTTCGCCGTGCAAGCGAAAAAAACGTCCAAGGATAATTGGAGAAGAGTGAAACAAAAAAAAAAAAATAATAAAAAAAGGTAATTTTAGTTTAGTTCTTTTTTTTTTTTTAACCCCTTCAACGACCGTTGTATTCCGTCGCGGCGCATCGAATGTCCAATATTATTCCGTTTTATAATGACATCCTGTAGGGGCGAAAAAAAAAACCCTAACCCCCCCCCCCCTCCTATTTACGGCGCCGTGGCGCGGAAAGGGGAAAATAACGCCAACGCAATTACAGCCGATGATTGCGTTCCATTGTCGCGTCCGTCCAAAATCGATACTGTTTGACTTTCCATCAGCATCGCTATCATCACTGGCTTTTGTGTTGTAACCGTTTAATACGCTGGATTTTTCGAGAGGGCGCGCGCGCGTTCGCCGGCCGCGTGTGCGCGCTACACCTCCGCCGCCGCGTACACGTCCATTATATTATTGCTGCACGTTAACCCGGTAATAATAATAACGATAAAAATGATAATAATTATCGTTATCATTATTATATTGTTGTACGGCGTCGTTCCTATTCCGCCGCGCGTATCTATACGTATTTACATACGTAACGAGGCCGGCGCTCGTGCCGGAAGCGCGGACTTCCTCGCCGCCGCCGCGACTCTAACCGGAGGGAGCTTTTAAACTGGACCGGATTTATTCGGTACCTACGGTATGCATGTATGAACGTACGTATGTACGTGTATATAAATATATATTCATATATATATATATATATATATATATAATGCCCGGTCTATATGACCGGAAACTTCTGTTCTGAACGGCGCACGTACCTGTATAGCGGATAACATGTATACATGTATATATATATGTATAAAAAAAAAAAAAATAGAGAGAGTAGGAGAAAAAGAAAAAAAAAAGAAGGAAAGCGACAAGACACGAAATCGCCGCCGACAAAGTTACACGTTATTTTCTTTTCCGGGCGGCGTGGTGGCGGCCGTTTCTATTCCGCACGTGATGGCGAGAAATGCGTTTTATAAGGTCGAAAATAACATTCTGCCGCAGTGTTATAAAGCGAATCGGACGGGAAATCGCGGGAATACGATTTCGCTAAATGCGCACGTAACGGCCTACACATATATATGTGCGACGACGTTGTTTCAATAATTATGACGTAATTGAAATCGACACAAAAAAAAAAAAAAATGATAATAAAAATAGCGAGAATTATATTCGGATGATGTTTGCAGTGTCGTTACGGACCGACACGTACATTAGGTATGTACCTATGTAACTTCTGGCAATTTTCGGAAAAGAAAAAAAAAATCAACGTTCTATTATTATTTGAGGACACATCGCCTACTTCTCCTGACGTCATAATATATAACGAAAAATCGAAAAACCGAAGTGCCGTGGTGTATGCACGTAAATATCAGACACACATCCATATGGTACGATTGAAAAACCACGTCAATCATAAACAAAGGTGGGAGTAAAAACGGCGCCCGGAGCCCGGCGAAAACGCCGGGCTCCGTTTGTTCGCGTCGTCCAACGGTGAAAGTCGGTTGAAAACACAAAATATCTATACGGTTCTCTGATATAATTCAAGGGCTGGAGAAAGAAAAAAAGTATAGATATAGTAAAAACAAAATAGTTATATCGCGAGAGCCGAGAGGTGTTTGAAATGACGTAACGTGATTAAATCGCGAGACGTTTTCCGATCGGAATTAGGTCGTGTTTGTCTTTATGTATTATATAGGTGTAGGTGGCGGCATTAGCTTTCGTAAGCCGCGGTAACGAAGTAGAAACATTATTCTATAGGTATAGCGATGTTGTTTTCGTTCACATTTCGAAAAATTACAGTAACTTCGAAATTAAATTATACTTTGCGTATATTATATTGATTCGCCATTTACATTCAGGGCGCATCGCTCGCGTATATTTTAATGAACGACCCGCGAAAGCGATACGACACCTTCAATAATAACGATATTATAATATATTTTAAACTGTCAAGAACCTATAACACCGATGCCTTTTAGTATAGTGAGTTGAGGTCGGGCGACATTTTTTACACGAGCACGCGACGTTTGCGACGGCTGTAAAATACGATCGGAAAAATAATGCGGCCGTACATTGCTCGATAATGTCCATTGGTAGGCGCAGAAAAGTTAGGCAAGTATCGAATTGTTTCGTTTGTGATATACGAAAAAACGGCGATAAATCATCGCGATCAAAAACGATTCCGAGTGGAGTTATCGGTAAGCCGGTAATTGTATAGAACTATTTATGGTTCTTTCCCCCTTGAACGTTTTGCGAATATGGTATCATCGAGCTGTAAGTCCGCATCTCTTAAGTTATTTCGAGATCGATTTAATGTACTTTACCTGCGAACAATTCTAAATTTTTCGGAAACAATTCTCGAAATAAATGTATTGATATCAGGTCGAAAATTTGCACCTTTTAATGAAAAAAAATGTGAGTATTTTTATTAATCGATATAAGAGTTTCAGAGAAAAAAAAACAACATCTTAGTAAAACCAATAGTTTCTTCGTCACACGACTTAGAATCTAAAAATTCAGTCGAATAGTTGAGGTACGATAACTGATTGTCATACGCAATATTGATTGAACACTTAACGAATATCGAATCAAACAAATTAATGGATTTAAACGAATTAATTCTATTCTCTTCTATTATTTAAGTATATTTGTCATAGGAGGGGATGGGATAGCGACCACTACACCGTTGAGGTAACCTCCTTTTGTGAATATTACTTTTAAAATCGATCCGATATTATAACTTTCTTTTTATTTTTTTTTATTTTTTGATTGATTGATACGATTTCATATAAATACTTCAACATTGAATGACAACGACAAAACTTCAAACACAATAACTCTTCGATAGTATTTTACATTTGAATGGGTTATCAAATAATATTGTGTAAATGTATTTTAAAAAAAATAGTATTATCAGATTAACCGTATTTATCAATAGAGGTAAACTTTTCAAACGAATAGAAAACTTTCCCTAGTACTCTATCTAATAATACGATCCCTATGTTGTTCCCTAAACGGCTGTACTTATTTATTTTATTTATTGACGCCGGGCGGCAGTTTTACAAGTAAATAACACAGTTTCACCTCTTAACAAAAGCATACTTAGATAATATATTAACAATAAGCGGACAAATTACAATCATTATATAAAATTAAATAACTTAATATTATTAAAAACTTGAATCTTTAAGTTTGAGACAAGATGCGAGGACTTATTACAAATGAAACGAAGTATATACGTTGTGCGGTAGACGGTTTCGACTATAATAAGTGTGTGGTTTCTGAAATGGTAAAATGACACGCTGAATTGCGCGTTCGATAAGATATCAGGTGCATCTGAAAAGCCACTGGAGGTGAAAAAAATGTATTTGGTTTCGGCATTTTATGATTTACCTGTAATATTTTAAACAAATTTCACTGCTATGTTAAAATAAACAAACGTAAAGTAAATGAAATTATTGTTTTTGTGTAAATTGCGCAATATACGTTATCGGTGTTAGATTTTAATTTTTCTAAGTAGTTAAACAAATGATTTTAGTGTTTATACGAGACACGTCAATATTATAAAATCTGGTTCACTCGAACTGACACGATATTAATCACGGTCATGTGAACACTGACCAATGCACAAATCCACGAATGTTTCTATCGCGAGAGTGATAGCAACTATCACCAGTGTGATGATATACTGTATTGTTCAGTCGTGTCACACTTTCACGTGTAGATCGAAATCCGTTCTGTTAGCATAAAGTCGTCCACTATCACGATCTACTGTATCTGTATATAGTTACTAACACGATACGATTGTCAAGACCGACAATCAGGAAAGCAACTATGTCCATGTGAATCCGCATTTTTTATTATTTTATTTGTTTTAGTTTATTATTATTACTGTCTACGAATTCAATATTAATTCGAAAATAAGTAAAACCGTATTAATACAAAAAAAAAAAAAAAATGACATGAACAACGCGTTAATTTTCTTTATTCTTGTATTGTCAGAGTATAACATATACAGGAGAAATCTTTTTTATTTTTAAATATTTAAATGCGTATTTTAATTTATTCTAAACTTTTGCAGTATGGTTTACCGTACACTTTTCTAATATAAAAACAACATTTCCTTGTCTGTTGAATTTTTTAATTATTCCGAAATATTATAACGTCCCATTGTTTTTTTTAATTTTTAAAGTTTTCAGAAATAATTATTTTTAACGTACCTACAATAATAATTATTATTCGGAGTATAATTAAATTAAAAAGTTAAATATTTTTTTGTAATTTTTGAAATTCAAAATTATTTAAACATAATACATAATTGTTTAGATTTCGCACGAACGAAACGAGAGAACTAATAGTTTTACAACAACGCACGACGTTGGTTTTTTTTTTTTTTATCTTGTAAAATACTTTAAACTGCAGTGAACTCGCTTACAAACTTCCTCGTGTGGGGTGCTCAATAAATTGGTACTTTAAAAGGAGATTGTATTATTTGCAAACAATTTATTTGCTCGAATCACGTTTACAAAATATATTCGGGCAATAAAAAAAGAAAAAAAAAAGAAACTATCTATACAACACGGTGCAAACCACACTTTATATACGAATCCATAAAGTCATAAAAATTTTTAAAATAAACGAAATTGGTCCCATATACCTGACAAATAACACGGTTTAAGCAATTCAAAGAAATGATTAATAGTTTATGTATACACGAACGAAAATCGATACTCGAACAACGCGGACGGTATACAAATGCCTCGGAATAAAATGGTATTAATATTCATCGGCGGCGATCGATTCTCATTCAGTAACAATATTTATATATACATATGATATACCGTGCGCGTTCGTGATGTTTAATCAAAACCATTATTGTCGTCAAGACGTTTTGCGAAACGCTACAAGAAAGGGGATTGTGTCGGCTTTCCCAAAACCACGGACAAACCAAAATTATAGTTTATGACGGTGTAAACCTAACCTGTCATTAGGTCCGGATCCGATACCGCTCCGATGAGTCTAGTGTCCCGTGTCTAGGAGAACCGAAAACCTAGTCGATGAAAAACCGCAACGCGTGGGTGTCACGCGACTGTATAAAATATTAACATACGGTGTATATAATCGGGTATTTTCGTCGTGGTTGTATTCCAGGCAAGTGGCTGGGCCCTATGAAGAAGTTCACGTTAAATATTGCGGTTTTCCGATTTAGAACGTGTTTTTTTAGAAGAAAAAATTGCCGCCCCGCACAGAATAATAGAGACGGACGGTGCCGCTGTTATAGGTAATTTATTGTATATCGGAGGCGAACGATAAACCGTCGCTAACGGAAAAACGATTCTGACCGGAGTTCGGTTGACAGTGTTGCTTTGTCAACAATATATATTTCATATAATGGTGAAATAATCTAAACATGCATTGTATATTATTTCCTTTAATAATATTTGTTTATTATTGTACCTATATTCCCGTTTTTTCCGGTTTTCGACATTTTTTTGGAAAACAAAAAAATGACTTCCTTAAATACCAGAGTACCTCCCCAGACGGATTTCCTTTTTGAAAAAAAGTGGTATCATTATAAATTGGAGCGAAGTTTTCGGTAGAAAATTTGTTCATAGAAAAAAAAATGCCGTAATATTTTTTATCAATATACCCACATATCGTATATTTTACCATTTTTTTTTTTTTAGGTTTATTGAGAAAATTTAATTAAAAAATGGCCTTCTTGAACTACCTCCCCAGTCCGATTTCCTTTCCGAAAAAAAGTGAACTCGTTGAAAATCAAAGCGAAGTTTTTGGTACAAAAGTTGTGCACAGAAAAGAAAACAAGTAAACGTCAATGCAAAAACAAATACATTTCTCGTTCGCTCAAAATCTAAAAGCAACGCGCAATAAAGTTAAACCGCGTTAATATGTCTACGAACGCAATTTATGTACATAATATAGGCGCACGAAAAATCGAGTAAATATTCAAACATTATGCCGTACTCGAGCGATACATTCCAGCCTGCTGTGATCGTATTTTTTTTTTTCTTTTTCTCTCCCTTTGGAGAGATAAGGAGAACTAATGTTTTATCCTTAAAACCAGAACTGTTTAAAAATTCAGATACATATATCATCGTTGGCCCCCTCCTAACCCGCCCGGCCGCCACCGCCCGCCGGCAGCGTTTTAAGAATCGTAAACTAATCGATGATTTTCGTTGAAGTTTTCGACTATCGAATTTATTATTTATAGCCCACAGACCGATATATTATTATATATAGGTAGTCGTATTTTCCGATGTATACATACCACAAAGTGAATTTCCGAAAAATCGAGTATACTCACTTATATACTCGAACACTGGTGTAACACAGGAGTCGCGCAGTTTGATATTGTACATGAATATTTTATTTTTTTGATCTTTTTTTTTTTTTTCTTCCCCCGTACTGCCGTAGATCTCGCGACGACCGAAAAACGGGCTGCGATATCTTAATAACGATTTGATTTACAGTCGTTTTTTTAAAGGCAGGTATATATGCGCGGCGCGTATCTATCCGCGCGGAATTGTCGTAATCCAAAATGTACACGTGACGCCTTTGCGCTGCACACACTCACGCGCGCACGACAACGACGACGACGTCACGTAATCTTGAAAAACGAGCTTTTGTAAAAAGGGTCGATTGTATATAGGTACCTATAGGCTGACATCACAAACGCGTATATATATATATGTATATACAGGGTGGTTGGCAGCTTTCCAGAGAGATATGCACGCGCGCGCGCCCGTGGGCCTAATGTATTCAAATCGCGTAAACGAATTAACAATATTAAACGATAAAAATGATCCGTACAGTCGACCTGCGGAAACAGAGTCGTCTAGACCGGAGTCTAGTCTTGGCACATGATGGTATTTTCGATAACTCGACGGGGACCGGAATCCAGGGCATCAGAAATTACCTGGAAATTGGAATCGTCGAAGTGTGTCACAAAGGAAACAGAGAACGATTCAAGGGCCAAAGAGAATGGATACGATAACGGTTTTCCACAAACGATTGAGGTTGATCGCGAAACAACTGCAAAGGTATACTGTCGTATATAAGAATCGATTTTAGATTTTTCGATAATCGCCTAGTCGCGCGGTGCACATAAAGAACGGATGGGTAGAATGTGAGTATCGTCGCGGTCTTAGATGGCAGATTTATCATGCCGTTTCATTGCAGAGGCGCCTTAAACCGATAGAAACGGGTAACCGTGGATTTTAATTATTATCGTCCGTGAAAATTGCCCACAGCAGATTACCGTAACACAGTTTTCGGCATGACGAGACAAGGGTACGCAATACGGCGTATCCATTCTGTATTATATTTGGTCTCGCGCATGATTTACGGTGGCGCTGTAATTTAAAAACTCGCGCCGAAGCCCTGGGAAATCATACTAGATACATTTTATTAAATTGGGAAATTATTCGCTCGCCACTCCGGTTTATATCGCGGAGGAGACCGAAAGTAATAACGTATATTTTAGTTTCCTTCGAATTATATACATATATATCTTTTAAAGAGGTTTTCTCCGGGGACCCGCCATTGTATTATGTTTTAGTTCGATTTATGGAGTTTTTCGAATATCATTACCGCGAGTCTACGCTGGATTATAATAATATACTGTTGTACGGTACAACAGTTGCACGCGTTTGAGGCGCCGTAACCCGTGTGCCCGCAGCGTTTTCAAAGACCGCGCGCCGTACTACAGTAATATTATTATATAAGTCCAATTAGGAACTGGGGCCGGTTTAACCGCGAAAGTCGAGACCTTTACTGGGGAAAAAAAAAAAAAAAAAAAAAAATAATATTATCATTATAAAAAACTACTACGCGGTTGCGTAAAAAAAGTTTAATGCGATTCCGCTGCAGGAATAATACTCGTGCGAAAGGATTAATAATTATTGCGAAGTTTCAAAGGGTTCTAAATAATAATGACTCTATAATAACACCGCGACGGGGGGAGGGGGGGAAAAGAAAACGGAAAAAAAAAAAGTTGGCCGTGAAAAATTGCTAAAAGTTGATGCTAAATGACTTTGGACGCATGCCAAATAGAACGAAATAAAATTATATACGCGTAAATATATATATTTATACACACATTATACGAATGATAATTACGAAACATTAAACGAGCGTGCCAAACGCATAATATTGTAACGGAATTCATCGCAAAAAAAAAAAAAAAAAACAAAAAAAAAAAAAAAAAACAAAAAACAAAAAAATAACGAAAATAATAATAAGTCCTTTCTTTAAATTTCAGATTGCTATTATTATTTTTATTTATTTGTTCCGTATATTCCGAACGGAGCGAGAAGTGTGTTGGTTAGTATTATAATATCGGGCGATAGTTTTTTTTCTTCCATTTACGAGCGCGAATGTAACATACAATTCTGCGGCTTGGTGCAAGAAGAGTCAACATTAACTTTTTGGACAAAATCAGTTAGAAATAAAAAAAAAAAGAAAAAATAAAGAATTTTTTTTATTTTTTTAAATGTAAAATTTGTAAAAATTTCAAATTACATAAACATATACGTTTAACAAAATATACAATGAGCCTTTATGGAGAATTAAAATATCGAAGCCCATTTATCAACAATCACAAAATTTGACATTGGCCCTTCTTGTACAAAGCCACAGAGTTAATAATCACAGACTATTATCTTTAGCGTGAAAAGCGAAATATCTCAGACAATTTTAATTCAAATTTCGATTACAATAATATACGTCAAAGTATTCAGAAAAATTAGCCGATTCGCAATTTGCGTTAAAACGTACTGGTTTTCATTAGAAAAATAAACAAATAAAGTTGGTATTGATAAAGATAATTTCTGAAATTGTATCAAAAATCTAAATGCGAGAAAATATCGCCTTTCCCTACGCTATAAAATTCCAAAACACAGAAATTTTATTTATGTATAATTGAACCACATGAATGGAGTGACCCTGTTTAAAAAATCACTCTGTATATACATATTAAAAAAATATATATATATATATATAGAGAGAGAGAGATTGAAAGAGAGGCAGAAAGAAAGCCTAATTTTTTTTCTTTGTTCGAGAAACGGAACTTATTTTCTTTTTAACTCGAACATCAATTATTGCAAAGGTTAGTAAGACCTACCTACACGCGTGCAGCAGCGTGACGATAAAGGATCCACACCGTGTGATAAACCATGTGAAATTTCATTAAAACGTATATAAGGGAATTCAATTAAAACGGAATCGAGAGTATATTATTATCTAGGTGGGTTGGCAGGTACGCGTATAACACTTCGATTTTCTCGCCCGTAGGTTTTATTACGATTTAACCGCGGGGGTCGGCGGCGATGTCTTATTATTACACGCAGCACTGCAGTGCAGCAATCTCCATAAATCAGAATAATAATCGGAATGATACGAAACAAAAAAATTATGAATAAATTAAATTACGTGGTACCTCGCTCGATTACTGCCGCTCCGTGAAAGATAATATAAACTTTTTAAATATTTTATAATCGCGGTGTATATTATTATTATTATTATTATTATTACACTTGTATAGAGCGGTTGACTGGCCGCTCTCGGCGGAGGCTCAGCGAGGAATTTTTAATATGACGAGGTTCTTCGTAAATCAAATTACACGCGTTTAAACCAGTAGAAAAAAAAAAAAAACATCTAAATTGCCGATAGTTTTTATCGTAATATACCGTTATATAGTTGTCAGTTGATAAAATCGCACGGTTTTTACACTGGCAATTTTATTTTCGGTATCTATATTCAATGTAAAGAGTCTTAAAAAAAGAACGACGGAAATCATTATTTAACTGTGCCTTTTAGTTGATCAGTAGACATAAAAAAGCAGTGGATCAATGTAGCAAAGATGAGACGAGCGGAGTGATGAGAGAAAATAGGATACAAAATGAGTAGCCAATAACATGTACC
This sequence comes from Cinara cedri, assembly GCA_902439185.1. NCBI lineage: Eukaryota > Metazoa > Arthropoda > Insecta > Hemiptera > Aphididae > Cinara > Cinara cedri. The sequence goes on from CABPRJ010000001.1 coordinate 6,327,886, forward strand.
GTAGGCGTGGCTTCGACAGTATAGACAAAACGAGCGAAAACAGACCGAGATGGTCAGAGGCATGACGCGAGGAGAGAGAAATCCGAAACGATTGAAGAATTGTTATGCAAATAAACGTAGGGGGGAAAATCAGGAGATGAAGATCGAAAAATAGGCGGTCGGTGGAACGATATGGGGACGGTCGGCGCATGAGTGAGGCGGAAAATCGGATCGAGTGGAATTTTAGGACGAGTGTGTTTGATCCCGGGTAGTTGGTATGAAGGTAAACGAGAAGAAGGTGTATGTCGGTTGTATTGTTTGGCCTCGTACGTTTATTAATTGCAAAACTAATTATCATTTATCTACTAAGGTAAATAATAATAATCCATTTCTTTTTCCGTGGAAATCGTTCGTTGAATGAATAATATAATCTTTGTAGACCAAAGAGAAATCGAATTTCACCGTCCTCGATAAAGGAATATGACGTATTGGGACAAAAAAATATCACGTTGTCTACCAAGCCGTTATTCTTTTCGCTAAAAATGAATTTACTACAAACATACGTGGCCATGTGCGTTTACAAAAAAAAATATTTCGTGAGGGGCGGAGTAGGTTGTACACTTCCGTACTCTTATAACAAAGAAGTTTACATACTCTCAACCGTAGAACTATTTATTTTTTCATCGAAAATATCAAAATCGTATAACGTTTATTTGCATAGTCTTTTACGCGTCTATGAATAATTTTCACAATTAATATTTTTTTAACGAATACCGTGATAACGTATTTCATATAATTATTATGATTATGCGGACTCATACAATATAGCCGTATCGATTATATTTTCTAAAATACGGAAAACTACAAAAAATTAGAAATGACAATAATAACGATACGTATCTACTTATAATACTATCTAGTAATAAAAAAAAAAAAAACCGAAATTGCATTTATCTTCCTCATTGACAAAGACCACTTTTGAGACTGTACCGAAAATCAGTTAGGGTTTCAAACCCCTACCCTCCCCCCTTCCTTGTACACTCACCTGTACGTGGTAGTTGATACACCGCGTGACGTGCACATGTCCGCGATTATTAATTGCGATGCGGTGTCGCGGACTTTTGGAATAATCCAACGTGAATACGAATCGCCTATAATTATAGAAGAAAATCTCCGCCGAGAAATTCGTTCGGATTTTATTTTTATTTTTATTATACTCTCAATTCTTCAGAACGCTCTTCAAAAACAGTCCGAGCGGTGCATAACATTCTGACGTCGAACAGCCGTAAAATATGCGCGCGCTATATATAAGGAGATCTCTCGGTCGAGGATGCTATAATAATATATGGAGCAGCAGTTAAGAGTAACGGAAAATAACGACGATGGATTTCATTTCATTGCGCCACTCGAACGTCTTTTGTATGTTTAATACCGTTCGGGTGGGTTTCTTCTTTTTTTTTTTTTTTTTTTTTTTTTTTTTTTTTTTTATTCGTTTACGCATTTCATCACGCGAAAATATCGTAATAAATTACCGTGTTATACGCGTACAAATGTATACAATAGTGTAGACGCGAAACTCGCTACAAACATTCGACGTGCACAATAATTATTAATTAAGTACATTCCAGCAGATATAATATAATTTAAATTCTTTCGCGTTTGGCTCGCGTACACAATATATAGGTATACCACGCAAAAAATTCAGCTTAAATCGCGGATAGTTTGCTTTTTAGCGGACGGTAAGTTTGTAAACTATACGAATTGTACGGGACACACTGGGAGAAATCTAATTTGTAATACGAAAAATCGCTGAAATCGAAACAATTATTCTGAATGAAACCGGATGTCGCGGTGCTGTAGATCGACGTATCCTCATCGTTTACTTTTTATTTTTAGTATAATCGTCAAGGGGCTAGAAAACATGCGTTCAAATAAAGCGCCAGTGGGGCGGACATTTTCCGTATCTCAACACGTAGCGTATAATGTGACTGTAATAAATTAGTCACTACGTAATCTCGAATCTATAACACGAAAAATATACAAAAAAAAAAAATTGTTGCATTACTTTTTTGCGTTAAAACTACGATATCGCATTATTTTTTTTTGTTCTCTCTACCGGAATGTAACGTTAGTCTCGTGTAACCGATATTTGACAATAGAAACGCAAAACTTCCCGAAACGCGCGGCGTAATATTTGTTTCTCGAATTAAAAGCGAGTCGTTTCATTAATTTCCGATATACGTACCACCGAGACGATCGTATGCGCGTGCTGTCCGGGTTTAGTTTCGAACATTTCACGAATACGCTTCGAGGTGTTTTAAATGTTCGTACGGGTAGCCTAACAATAATATTTTCGTTTTGGTGAAATAACTTTGCTCCGGCTTACACACACACACACGCACACACGCGCACACACACGAACAAACGCACGCGCGCGCGGCGAACCGTATTATTTCCACGTCACGAGCCGGAAAAGTGAGGTTTTACAGTGAGTTGCCGAACAAATACGTTTTCTAATCGATACCGTCGAATGTACACTACATAATAATAATAATAATAATAATAATAATAATACATATACACGACGTTGTATTCTATAGGTGGGTAAACGTGCGCGTATTTCTTTTGTGAAAATATCGCGAGAGACCGCGGGTTATCATTATGTTATTATTATTATTATTATTATTATTGTATTTTACAAATATTGTATAAAATTCGCATGACAGTTGGTCGCCGATAGTGTATGTGTGTGTATGTGTGTGCGTGCGCGCGCGTGTGTGTGTGCGTTTGCCGGCACGCGCGTATACGACAAACGGCAGTCGGATTGCGCCTGGGCTTGACATCTAATTTAGAAAACTTTCTTCGTTTCTGGACAAGAAGTTTATTCGTCCGCCACTGCCGCCTATACGGTAATATTTATATATATATATTATCGTACACGCTCGCGTACAATAATAATATCGGAACTAAGTTTCTAATTTGCGTTTAAGCCGCGCCGCCGAATCCGACAACTTTGCGCGCTCGCCGCCCGGCCGAGTGTACTCCGTAAAGAAACCGGCCGCGGTCGCGCGACGGGACATTATTTTAACAACAATAATTTCGCACGGTATCAACGCCGTCTCGAGCGCGTCCGCGACGGTTTTCCAAAAAAACGTCCACGGATTCGGCGCATCTCTCCGCGCTAATCCGCCGCGCGACAACCGTTCGAGCGAAAAGAGTACGGGCCGTTTTTTTACGGACGAATTTTCGACCCGGAACGAAATAATTCGCCCGCTGCCGCTCGTCCGATTTCATTTTCGAAAACATGATATTTAAACTCTTCGAGTTCTCGTCCGAAAATACGTCTGTAAACGCCTCGTACGTATCTGAAAACGTCGCGAACAAACAATACATTTTTTTTTTTCAAAAAAACTGTAGAAAAAAAGTAAGTTAACAAAGTGAAATTATTTTGCAAACCATCCATTGGACTCCTGGAAGTTCGTTTATTTTAATCCGGCTTTTCGTGCTGGATGCATAAAAAAACGAATGTTCACTTTCGACCGCCATCATGAATCGGACACAAAAGAAGGTTATATTCATGTATGCGCAGTTTGAAATTGTTAAACATAGCAGACGTAATGAAGTTTAGTCGTCTAGAATACAAAAATTAATCTAATTTTTGAAATTTCACTCCAAAATCGTACCAATTAAACGGGCGTAATGTACACTTAACAATTAGGTATCTACATAAAAGTATTAATTTTCAAACATTTTCTGGGTATCGAGTTTCAACTATTTTGAATTGAGTTGGTAAGTATGTGTATTGTACGAGTTCAAGTGGAAGTTTAAAACGAGGTATACTGACTTCAAATATCTGGGATGAAGGCGAAGGAGACAAAGAAGAATTGAATACATGAGTACCAAACAAAAATTAATTCATCGGTTGATTAAATACCATATAGTTTGACAAACTTTAAAAATAAATAATAATGCAAATCTACCAATCAACTTCTTTATGCATAATATATATTATGGTTAATATTTAAATAAAATTGATTTGAAGAAAAACGCGTGGCTGAAAATATTTCGTATAAATCATAAAATTCTATTTAGGCGCCGTTGATGACTGGCTATGACATGCTCGATGAACGTTTGGTGACATTTCAAGTCCCGCATTATGATTATTCTATCGTGAAAAACTATCATGGAAGAAAAAATGTCGGTTATCATAACTCCAAACACGGTTTTGATTATCAGTGTTTTGTAAACACATTTAACTGCCATCGACTTCATTTTAAACGAAGTTATATGTAAAATGCAATGTATACGGATACGTTTTATGTAAGCACGTACGTTTTTGTATTACAAAATTAATATAAAGTAAATAATGTATTTTTAAAAATTTTAAGTATTTTATAGTAGCTTCTGGCTAAATGCCGAATATGTATGCATTATTTTTTTAATAAATAATCCTTAGTTAACTATTGTCATTTTTAGATTATTTGGACATAAAAAAAAAGAAAATCAATTTAGTTAAATGACGGACATTTTTGTTCCAGATTGGGATTCTTGTGTTCCATAGTACGTATAAATAATTGTTTTTTTTTTTTTAATTTTTTTTTTTAGTATTTCAAGATGATGCCCTGAAAGTGTTTCTGTCAAAAATTACAAAATACGTATTTAAAACCACCGAAATGAGCTTAGTCTTTTATGTGAAAACTCTTGAGTTAGGTGGAAAACTAGTGCAAATCACTACGTAAATTGAGATTTTAATAATATTATAATAAATAAAATGTTAATGTATTTTGATATAACGGAAGAAAAGAGTGCAAACAAAATAAAAATGTGTTTTGGAACAAAATTTATTCTGACAACATACTGTTACTATTATTCACTCGCGGTTCTATATTAGATTTTTTTACGTTGATAATATACATTTTTTAAATTAGCCTTTTATTATTATGCAGCATAATAATTTATCTGTTCGTATATTATATAGGTTTTTATATAATTTTTTTACCAGTCTCTCATTTAAAATTTAACAGTGCTCCGTGTAATACGTCGCGTCTTTAAATATTGAATAACTTATTATGCTGAGCAAGTCAAGAGTACACATGATTTAAGTATCCACTTACAGTTTTTCTTATTACTTACTTACTTATTTCATTGCTATAGAAAAAAAAACCTTTCAACTCGGGAAAACAAAACTTTTTCAACATACATACGGAGCTAAAGCTAATAATAATCATATTCTAAGGTTTAAGAGAAATTAAAATGAGTAAGGTTAATAAATACTATCGCGGAAAACGCATACTTTTTTTTACTCAAAAGAAATTCGTTTTTCGAGATAAACATATTTTTTTTTTTTTTGAAGATAAAAATATGGTCCATCTCGAAATATAGATTATGAGCTTTCACTGTGTTCAAAATTTGTATATTATCTATTGATTTTATTGATCGAACCTAATTTAAAAACGTTTTTTTTTTTTTTTTATTTAGATTTATTGAAAACGGCGTTACACAAAATAAACTTACAAGAAGAAATATTTACTGGCATCGTTAAAACCACAAAATACGCAGTTTTAACTCTATAGCAGCTTTGATATTTTTCCCGTCTGTGTGAAACTTGCCTACCAAAAATCTCGTTCCAATCGAAAAATGGTAAGAGACCATTTTCGTAGTATCTCGGATCTAGACGGTGCAATGAGAAAGTCGTTTGTTAATTTTCCGAATAATTTTCACAATAGTTGAGAAATATAGGGAAAAAAACAAACGTATTGAAAACATGGCAATTAATGATACATTTTTTTCGAAAACGATATTATAAGGTAATATTAATTTTAAATTATATTTCGTTAATAAAATGTATTATGTACTTGCTACGTATATTATTTTAATTTATGTTTTAGTGGGTGTGATAGGCGCATGTGTTGTCTCCGGCTTACAACTGTACGACAGAGTTAATTTGCATTCAGCAGGGACAACACTGAACCGTTGTAGTAGTTATGATAAGGGAAATAAAAATGACAAAAAAAATATTCTAAAAAATAGCCAAAAATGCTAAAAGCTTCTATAAAAATGGAAACAATCGATAAATAAATGAAAAGTAAAGGTTTCACTTCTTTTGTGTGTGTGTGTGTGTGTGTGTGTGTATGATTTAGGCAACGCACCGTAGATAAAATAAAACATGATCGAAATCAAAAATAAAATCATTGACGATTTGTATTGATAAGGAATATCTAAAATCTATAAAAGTAAATTTCATGAAAATGAAACTTTCTGAGGGAATATTTTTAATTGTCTAAATTTAAACTTTTGGTTTGAATAATACATACAAATGCATTTAAAATCAACAAAATTACTAAAAAATAAACAATTTTAACTTTTAAATTATCTGTTTCATTAATCAAAGTACGCCGAAGTAATTTGTCTTAAATCACCGAAAAAAATAATAAATAAATAAATTTTGCATTTGAATCCATGTCTTAGTTGTAAAATAAATGTGAAATTATCTAGCTACAATCAGAATTAAAAATTAGAGCGTTATCTGTGCAACGTTCGCACTATTTATTCAATATTTTGATTTTTACAGGAGAGTACTTTACATAAACATGTAGAGTATCAAAATTTAAAATTGCCCATATGTCGTTTGAAAATTAATAAATCTAAATAATAGCGAAAAAGACGCACAGATAATATACTTATTATTTTAGAAAATTTGTACAGAAAATTAAATATAAGTTAACTCATTGTAATTTGTAAAACTAACAACACAAAACTATTCCCGGTTAACGCAAATTTGCTATGTCATATTATTTTCGCAAGACGGTGACAGTGCATGCGGCTAACACGTGAAAGGCGTTTATATTTGTAGAAAAAAAAAAAAATAAACAAAGATAAGTTGCACAAATAAATACGTATAATATTATGCCATTTGATTTGTGTTTTGTAGCTGAAACTGTTAAATTCAAATAATAAGCTAAACATTGGAAAACGATTAGTTTAATTTATATTTTAATTTGATTTGCACGGCCGTTGATCGTACTTTTGTTGTAAGCTTAAGATTAGATATCACTTTTTGTATATAAGATTATATTATTGTGCGAATTCATGATAGTTGCGGTTCTTTAAAACTGTCATCATCACTTTTTTCGGCCATACTCATTATATTGATTACGTTACATATTTTTTTCTAAAATCTACTTTTGTCGGGTAGTCAAAAAAAAAAAAAAAAAATTGTCACTTCAAGTCTCGTATATTTTTAGGTACCGCATATTTGTAACGCATGCGGCACATTGTGTTCGACGAGATGTCGTGTTTCGTATTTTTGAATTGTAGAAAAACAAATCGTTTTCGAAAATCGCACAGTAAAATTATAAGGGAAAACAATTACAAAATTAGCGTGCGTTTGATACGAAATCCCGTGATCCGCTTAAACTCATTCCTCGAACGCGGACACATTTTTTAAACAGAAAAGAATGACACTCGCTTGTAAATTCTAAAAGAGTCGAGTATAAAACATTCCAGTCCGTATTTCGTGTCTTTCACATTACACAAATCAAATGTCGTCCGATCAAATGACTCGCTGCACGCTCCCGAAGACATGTTCTCGTTGACGCGAATTCTCGTTCGGTCCTTCGATCAAAATATCGTGTAGATATTTGCGTTCCTGTACAATGCCGTCGTAATATAGTGAAGGCGGTGGGGGGGGGGAGAGCGATTAGGTTCCTTAGAATTATTTTTTTTTTTCGATACTCATACAACTTTGAACCGTAAAACAATTGTTTTTTTTTTTTAGTTTTAGTCCGCGGGACTGCGGACTGCGTAACACAGGACCGTTACAACAGGACTACATAATTTGTCCTACGGTCGAGGACGAAAACTGTCGGTAATCATCAGTAGGCACTGTTTGGCAACGGCCCGTTCAATCACCGCGTATAACGCCTCAACCTCAACGAATAACAATTTACGAAACGGACGCCGATTCCGCGGGACGTGTTCCGAATTCAACAACCGAGGAAGTCCGCGGAACCGTTTCGACGATATTTTTTTCTCTCGGAATTGAATGCGCCCGTACAGCTGACATCAATAATGAATCGCGTCCATGGAATGCGCGCACCGAACGCGCGTTATTAATAATTTCTCGTAGCGGAATATCGATCATCCTTCCGTGTACGTTCCGTAACGTCGCCGTTTCCACGTAATCGTATTATTACCGTGTACCTAGGAAAATCATGTTGATACAGTGTCGCGTTTCCGTATTAAGTCTCGCGCGATTTTTTCAAAGGAGACCGTGTAACAGGGCGAAAATAATAGACGCGGATATAACAATGCGGGTCGCATTAGGACTTTTATCGATATACATTTTTTTAAGCGGACGCTCGATTTTTTTTCGTTAAACGGTAAAACGGGTTACACACGCTAACGGCCGAAAAATGTTTGTATTCGATTTCGTGTTTGTCTAACGTTTTAAAGACCCAATTAATATTAAAATTAATAACAAACAAACTGCAATCGTCGTAACAATACAATATTGTTGTTCGGCGACATGAGTTATAATGTAAAATATATAAATACGATAATTATAGCGGTCTCAATCCAATTTGCCACCGTAGCGGATTCAATACGAAAAATAAAAAAAAAACGATTTATTTACGCGTCCGTCGTAATTGTACACGTAGTGATTTTCGATCGTAATCTGTCGATTTTCTCGGAGAGTTTTAGGCAAACATAATTTCCGTGTTTTTCTTTAATCTTCAATTCGAGTATTAATGTCCATTTTTTTTTTTTCCTAACTCTTATATATGTATATATACCTCCGAATAATTATTAATATTGAGTTGTCAGACAATCGTAGTCTACGTATTCAAGTCAACGGCCGGCGTGTAAATAAATAAGTACCTACCGAATAATTAATTTAATTCAATACACGTGACGGTTAATTTGAAGACACCCCGAGTTGGCTTCATAGGTCTAAATTCGGCGGTTTTAAATATGCATTGCAATACTGTATATTTTTTCGTCGCCAGGCAAAGTGTGTTCATCGGTTGAACGATCATCGAATATAACGGTTTTTACATTTTGGGTTTAAAATACCGTATTACTATGTATGGTTTATCGTTTTCACAGCCAGACCACGATTATGGCGGAAACGGTGTATACTATACGGTCTACGCTGTCGACATTAGGGTAGGGCACGACAACATTTTTTCCGGTTTTTTTCCCAATAAATATGAAAACCCCTAGGAAAATTACCTTCTCAATAGCGTTTGCTATTTTATCGTATTCGATAAAAATCATGTCGATTGATTTCAAGAACTTGTATAAAGCCAAGCATGCGTAGCGAAATGTGTGATTTAGAATAGGCTGATAAAAAACGTTTTTTTTTTATACAGTGCTAAGACAATGGTGTACACTTTGATAATATGCTGCCGAGCGTGACCATTTGCCCTTGTCTTATTTATAACAATATACAATAGACGATGAAAAATCATTGGGCTTTGTATATATTATATTTGTATTATTTATTCTTAAAATCTGCGCCGACCCAAGCTCAATTATTAATCATTTAACGGAGTTTGTGGATTTTAATTTTTTTTTTTTTTTTTTAGGTGGATTTTCAATTAACGAACTTCTTCATAATCAGTACGGCTATTGTTTATATAATTACGACCGACGACGCGCGGATGTCGCGTGTATACGAAGTTTTCAAAAAGGGTCAATTCGAAACGATAATCTACACATTATTCAGCATATATACTACACCCCGCTCTTCCTCCTCCATCACCGTACCCGGACCGATCGTCGACGGTAATTGGAAGACCATCTATTTTGACGGTCTTCATTAAATGTTCATTTTCGATTGAGTATGCGTGAAAAAAAAAAAAGAAAAAAAAAAGGAAAAAATATCGTAAACAAAATACATTAGAACGAGGTTGAGCAGAAATTTCGACTCCAAGATTCACTGACCGTAAAAGTTTAATGAATTTCCGGCTGTATAAAAACTTTTGGACGTCCGATACGGGTCGTTGTAGACCGCCAGCAGCTAGCCGGGGTGAAAAAAAAGGGTGTGAAAATACCTATCGAACGCTTTAATTTAAGCGACTACATAAGTTTTACCCAGGAGCTGTCGTTTCTGTAATTTTTTTTTTTTTTTTTTTCGTCCGTTTCTACTCGTACATTATTATAACCGCGCAGTAACGTTTCCAAAATGGACGTTACCCTTTTACCGTGTATAATATATATACACATACACACTGTATATGTTGTGTATAGGCACTGTGTACGTATAGTGTTTCGATATACTTTTTTTTTTGTTTTTTTTTCGTTCCCCGGGTGAATATATTTTCAAAATTTCAATAATGGAGAAATTCCCAATGGAAATACCGCGCGCCGGCCGCACACCGTCGCCGCCGCCACCGCCCCACCAAACATTCCGTTCCGATTTTAAATTCGATTCGGTTTAAAGCTGAATAAATGTAACGATAAATCTTTAAGTATACAGTTGTTTAACCGAGAGATTATCTATATAATTAAAAAATATACGTATACCCGTACGCAATCAGTGAAAATCCTCGATAAATCGTATCGTCGCTCTATAATTCGCGAAATTTATGCAGAGCCATTATTTTACCGCGAACCGGCGATCTAACATTGACGTATTTTGAACGCGTGCGATTATCAATGAACACGTTTTCGCGATCGTCGGAGTTGCGACTGTCGCGACAGACATAATCACTGCGCACATCAGAGACAGCGCATCGACGGGATGGCAGGTATACGTGTATCGTGGAGTGATACCCATAATAAATAACATGACCGTATTCACGATGTGTATGAAAAGCCGAAAGGAAAGGCGTTAATTTACAGTAAATATTTTCGAAATTGTACTATTATTTCGTAATATCAACGGTTCGCAGTAAAAATAAAAAAAATACCCCGTTCACATTTGTTTTTTAGATTCCGAGTATAGCGAAGAATGTATTGATTTTACAAAGAAGTTTATTTTTATTTTATTTTTTTTTTTATGTCAATACGTTTTTACCAGAAAGCTTACTCCGACGTATACGGTGTAGACCGTTTTCTAAACGGAAATTTTTTTTGATTTTCCCAGCAGTTTTCCCAATAAAAGGGAAAAAGTGTGAAAAAAAAAACGGGAAAATGTACGAAATGTAGGTATCAGTTGAAAAATATTTCGGCCTTTCTTAAAATAATAACAATTCGTATTCGCAAACAGACCCTATCACGATTCAAATAACGTAAAAACAGTAGTTTACTCAGCTCCTGTAAGCGAAAACTCGTGACGGAGGAGAGACATTCTTAGATTAGTCGATACAATAAATCCGTATGAAAAAAAATACCAACAATACAAAACAAAAAAAAAAATCAGGTGAATATGTTTCCACGGGATTAGAGATATAGCAATATAAATGCTGTTTTAATAGTAGATCAACACGCAATTCGATCGGCGACGAATACCGCCGAATACGAACGGCGAGACATCTCCTCGACGTCCGCGCGTTGGACGGTGTGTTAAACGGATAACCTGACGGACAACGCAGTGGAATTAAACGTAATGTGTTATAGCGCTCAAATAGATTAAAGCCAGAGAGATTAGAAACGTGTGTTTCGAAATTTCCGCGGAGCGTTTTTGCACGATTCAGACGTTATGATGATGCGGCGTGTTATTAGAAAAAAATTATACAATTGCCGTAATATGACGCGCGAAATATACGTGTGCATGCATTGTTGACGGAACGTCGCTGTCGGCCGAACCACGTTCGGAATCGTTTTTACCGAGCAATAAACGACGGTCGATCGTTGCTTACGCGTACAAACCGATTGCCACCCCATGTGTGTACCTTTCCGCGTACCTTCGGGATTTCTCCGCCGACAACGGCGCGAGGCAGCGGCCACGGTGCGAAGTGCGCGCGTATTTTTTTAAGGAAAACATTTTTTTCGCCGACAGAGCTCCCGTAGACAGGAAAAAAAAAAAAAAAAAAAACCGCGATAACGTTATTACGTTCGGGTGGGTCTCTGTGGCCGATTTAATCAACGGCGGCGGCGGCGGCGGAATATTATTAATCCGAAGTAGACTCGTCGAGTCTAACGAATGAATAGTTTATAATCAGACACGCGGCTCGGGTTATAATAATGACAACAACAATAATAACAACAATAATAACAATAATAATAATAATAACAATAACGCAGCAGTGTGCACACGGCGCACAATATGCGTAACAGCTCGTGTGACTCCTTAGAATTCGATTCAGACTCGAATAATCTGAACCGTAATCAGCGCGACCGAACCGCCGAGTCTTTGAGTTTTAGCGTGCGTCCCCGCTAATAATAACCGCCGTATAATATTACGAGATTGACGCGCGCGCGCGGGCGATAGATTTCGCGCTCAAACGGCCGTCGGCGCGACGCGATAACGCAATGACGTTTTGTTTTTGGGTTTTTGGGTTTTTTTTTTACGCTTAAAACGACGAAATATGTTCGCGTTAATTTATTTGTTCTCGCCGTACGTCTCGCGACGCTCGCAGGACGGCGGCGGGCCGCCGTAGTGTTGCAACGCATCGTGGGAAATAATAAAAAATAATAAAAAAAACAAAACCAAAAACCGCGTTTCGCGTGAAAAAACGACCGACCGGTCGAAAGGCTCGAGTGAATAACGCGCATCGCACAACGCGACCCCGTATAGAACGCCGCGCCTATTATGGAAACGCGCCGTCCCGCCGCCGCGCTGTTATTATTATATCGTTTGGTCCGGGTCCGGGGGGGGCGTAGACAATTTAAAATATCCGTGGAAACGCGCGCGGCGTTATTAACAATATCGGTTGTTCGCGGACTGTTTATCTTTTTTCGCGAAAACGGAAATTTATTTATTATCAAAAAAACCGAAAAAAAAATAAAAAAAAAACAATAATAATAATAAAACCGAAACGTCGGTACACCGTATTTGTATAAATGAGCCGATATTATCTGCACTTTTTATGCATAAATATATGCGCGCTGGAATCCAATCGTATTTTAATGGGTTTTTTTTTTGTTTTTTTTTTTCAATTTATATCAACGAAATATGCAATTATTTCGGATTCTGAGCGGACCGTGCGGCGCGTTTGGTTTCGCGGCGATTTTTATTTTTTTAATGTTTTTTTTCCGCGATCGATTTTTCTACCGGAAATCGTTTAGGAGATTTTCCAGTGTACGACGAGGCCGGTCGGTTTTTGGAATATGACGTTTGAGACAGGAAGATGAGAGGCGGATTGCAACGCGGGATATCCAAATGGAGTCGGATTGGAGTAAAAGAACAACGGACGAATCTGAAAATTAAAAATTAAAAATTTTAAGTAAACAATAAGTCCTTCCAAGTTTCGCGTTAAGTTTTCAATAAATAGATTCCTACTCAAAAAAAAAAAACAATGTAAATATTTTTAGGAATCGTTTGCTTTAACCTTTTACATTGTTTTTCTTTTTTTCTTTCTTGTTTTATTGAGGGTGAAACCACTACCCCCTAATGATCTTTAATAGTAAACTACGATACAAATTTTACAATTAAATGAAGTTTGAGTTTAAATACGTTTTGGTGTAGATAATTTTTAATATTCGTTGACAAGATATTATAATTTGAGCTGGGGAAGGGTAGCGGAGCACTATTCAAATGCCACACAACACGCTGCTACACTTTAACATAAAAATTAAAATTTTTTTTTTTTTTTTAATCTGACGATTAAATTAATTTTCATAAGAACTTGAACATAAACAATTTGTTGAACAAGCAAAATAAAAAAAATAAATGTCCTCTTATAAAAACAATTTTCTTTGATCTTTAATTTTAACTGACGGCAACGTTTATTGCGGCAAATTAATTAATTTTCGCGAACTTTATAAATTTCTTATTCTTACTTGCCGAACGATATTCTAAACTATGTATGGGTCTCAAATAATAATAATGTTGTACAGTTATATGCACATTTTAAGTAATTTTTTTATTCACTCGATTAACCCTTAAGCAGGCGCGTGCATATTTTTAACGTTCATAGTCACGTGGGTTTAGCAGACCCCATTTGTAAAAATTCATAAAATATGCATAGAAAGTTCATTTTAATTAAATTCAAAGACATAAAGGGATACCGTATAATATAATATACAAAAACGAATTGAATAATAAAAAAATATAATGAAAAAATACGAAACTATATAATTATATTATTGTTGATTTTTGTATAATTTACAAGTTTTATTTTTTCATGGTGGTCGGTAAGACCTCACATGACTGCTTAAAAGTTGATGAATAAAAAATTTAAATATTATTTAAATAATTGTGTCTTCTATTATCAATATAATTAGAAAACGACAGTTGAAATGATTAAAAATCATCACATTTGAATATGTAAAGCGTGCAGATTACTACACAACAATAAGCATGAACACAAATTACCGCAAGCACTAATATATCTGGTAAATTTGACTTGCAATTGTTTTTTTTTTATTAAAATTCACTGGTTGTAAAATATTAAATGTCTTGTACGTTGTCTTGACGATAAAAACTTGTACTCAGTATGAAAAGAAACCATAAAGAACTCGAAAAAAAAAAAATTGGTAGATTAGATCGTGGAAATTCAACAAATATGATTCTATACAATATATTATAATTAAAATAGGAGCAATTGCATAGAATAATGTTTCAGCAATAAAGAACGCCATAAATCAGAAAATTTTAATAAGGAAATCAAATATTAAACTATCGTTTTTTTTCTCATATTTTTTCGTACCACAGTTCCTCAAAAACCATTGTTAAAAGAGTAAAAATGCCAAAATATGCAAGCATATGTAAAATAAAATTTAGACGTTTTTGATGAAAAAATTTAAACATTCAAATGTTAAGACTCGTTTGGAAAAAATTGCTATAATTTGTTAGCTTATCAAGAAAAATATTGCCGAGTTGTCTATATATTTATCGAAGATAAATTAGTTTATCTTTGTATACTTATCCGGCAAAAATTGTTCTGTGAAAACTTTTGTCTTGACTTTTACGAGTTGATAACTTAAAATCAAATTAGGTTACTTATAACTATGGTGTACCACGATATTGAGTCAAAATTAAAAGTGGGTAGTTTTCTTCCGTATAAGGGTGGAGAAAACCCACACGCTCGGTCTTAATAAATCTGATTTACATTAAGTAAGATAGTACAAACAATTATGTTAATCATAATAACAGATGCTTTAGTATTATACTGTTACACGTAAATTTGTTGATTTAAAAACAGTTATTTTTTTTGTTTTTTTTTTTTTAAGCGTAAATGTAAACACAATATTGTCACGTCACATTGTTATCATATGCGATCACGTCACGGGAAAAAAAGTGTGGGATATAGATTTATACATTATTTTAATGTATCAGCACCACACCGCGTCACGTCACATTTCCTACTTCACGCGCGATAGCACGTTTTTATTTTTAAACATCACACACATATTTTACTGACGCGAACTCACGAATTTCGTTTTTTATCTATGTTGTCTAGAAAACTATTAAGCTACTTCATTCAAATATATGCTAATGGATGAAGTACATGTGAAACAGTCTTGGTTCGTTTCGTAAACCACGAACTTAACGGTGGAATTCACTCAATTTTTTACTTATTTTTATTGTTGTCGTGTACCCCGGGGCTTAATCGGGTGATTTTTTTATTTGCTTCATCTGAAACCTCAAAAACAGCTGCAGTTTTCAGTTCTTTTCCCACATTGAACTACTTGAAGTCTTTCTGTCTGTTTTAAGTTTAATTTAAAAAATAAAAAAGGTGTGTGAACACAGTTCGTAAACAAAACAGTGACTACTGAATAACTACAACGTGATAAACCATGACATCTTGATAATATGACAATAGTTTGTTTCTAAGCGTGACATCACGTTTCAAATATGCCAACGCGACAGCACAATAGTTTGTTACTACCTTCATATGTAAAAAAAGAAAAAAAAAAACAAAGACAGGAAGATATTAACGGAAGAATAAGCCACCCAATATTGACACTACCTAAATTTTAATATGTTAATAATAATGATGATAATATAAAACAAGATTTTTTTTCTTTCATTCCTATTCCGGAATAGGTTAGTTTAGTAAATCTCGGCGCCAATTGCATTTAAGGCACTCAGGAGACTAACTACCAGTAATAACTATGCTTGCTAGGATTATGATTAAATGATTGTGATGGGATTTGAGTTTTGCACAGAACCTTTTAAGCACATTTAACTATCAAAACGTAATCGTTATTTACGAAAAACGAACACGTTTTTTTTGCAATACAATCGCTCTCGGTTTTTAATATTATGTTATCTTTATTTAAATTAATTCTCGTATTATCCGCAGCTGAATAGCACAGTAGATCGATACAATATTCGTTTATACAACAACTACATCACAATAACGGTAGACTATTTCGTTGTCTGTTTTGCCGGTATACCAGACTATTGTTGTTGTAAGCACACGATAGTGGTACGTGCATTATAATGTTTCCAGACTCCCCGAGCGGTAATGGCGAAATAAAATCGACATCGATCATAACGACACTGATTATTAGGTCCGCGTACAGCGTGTCGTGCCGCCGAGGCTGTAGTTTGTAACGAGTAAAATATGACGGTCCCGAAAAGTTGTCTACGCGTTTTTAATGCCGAGATATACGGTTATTGCGTTCGCGTTACCAAATAACAAAACTCGCGTAACGATCTGTTTATCGCCACTGTTCTCGGACGACGTGTCTGTTACACAGGTAGCGGTGGCTTTTATCGGGCGGTAAATTTCGGGAAGTTTAAAATTAATATTTTCACCGCGGCAGCGTCTTGCCCACATTACAATAATAATATACCCCCCGCCCTCCCCCCACCCGCACGTTATTGTGTATTTTTGACGTCGCTCGTTTGTACGCATTTACGGTATTTAAGATACATTAACGAGACAAACGAAAAATCGCGAGACTATTGTAAGACGCGACCGTGTTATCACAGTTCGAACGATTTAACATTGCGGGAAAATGTAATTGTTAATACACGTTTTATTACGAACACAGATAGAACGGTTGCACGACGGCGCGTCCTTTGGTATTAGAGAACCGCCTTTACAGTACAGGTCCGCGGCTCAAAAAGTTCTTATCAAATTTAATATTTTTTACCCGACATCTAGCTCTTCCGGCGAAATTATTAATGTACAAACAGATTATACTAGTATTCACTAGGGTGGATATAGCCGCATTGTCCGACATTGTGATAATTTTTAATTTGATGGCGCCACAATACAGGAAGGGATACGTGGTTTGCGGCGTAGGAGCCCAGTCCGCCTTCCACCAGATATTTTATTGCTCCTAATTTTTTTTCAATAATTCTATAGATTCTGATATTACTATATTCCAATCACTGATATGTATGATGCCCTCCATACCCAGATTTTCGCTCCGGACCCGTACCTAAAAAAATGCAAGGAGATCTTCATTTTATTGATAAGAACCTTTGGAGTTGACTCGTTGTGCAACCGTTCTATCTACAAGAGTGACGCGAGACGAGAAATCGCGCCCGGACGTTTCGACGAGCGGAATTCGAATTTCGAGACGAAAAACGGAAGAAAATGCCGAACTATGATAAAACCGCGATGCGCCAGTACCGGTCACTGCGATTCGCACGGACTCTTGGTAACGTGCGTTTTGTATTAATTGCCCCCACCCTGGGAAAATTATTAAACGCCGTAATTTCGTACGGCCGCGGCCGCAAAAATAGCAGTAGATTTCCGTTTAAACGAAAACGATTTCCCGAGGTGTAATAATTTCGGCCGGGACGACGGCAACGTGAGGAACGGTTACGACCCGCGATGTTAATCGCAGTCGATTCATTTTTTTCACACCCCTCTCACCGGATTTTTCCCCCGCGTCCCGTTCCTGTCGCTAAGTTTAACGGGATTACGGCGGCAAGACGAGGGCCGGGTGAAAGGCGGCGTCCGTTTTAAAATACGACCCGTTTCGCGAAATCCTCCCGCGGGACATCTCCCACGCGCACGCGCGTATCTAAAATCGATCGGTTTTTATCAGTGATAAAAACCGATTGATCGGCGCTACTTGCATCGGCGACGCTCGTTGAAAATCCGACCGGTCTCGTGGCGAAGTCGGCAGCGGCGAATGTATGGCGAAACCGTGAGTCGATCGGCGTTTCCGATATTTTGACCGTACGACGACGACGACGGAGAAGACCTGCGTCGCCGCCCCTGTCCTCGCGGCGTTCGTGACCGCCGCTGCCTTCTCCGACTCGGACCGCGACGGCGGCGGCGGCGAGAGAGCGGAAAACTTCGGTGACGTGTATAAATGCGTCGGAGTCGGAGCCGTATACGCGAATAAGATTGATGATTAGCCGCGGAAACCTCGATACCGTGACCGCCCCCGCCCTGTCTATACCGTCGCCGTCGCGGTAACCGCCGCTACCGCGGTAACCGCCGTGACCGACGCCGCCGCCGCCGCCGCCGCCGCCGGCGGAGCAGTAACGGCCGCGTACCGAGTGGCAGCAGTCGCCCTGACGGATTGACTGAGCGGTCCTCTCTTCCCGGCCGACCCGCGTTCGAGATTCCGTCGCGATTTTGTAATCGGATATCCCCCGCACTCGACCCCGTCGTCGTCACAGCCCCGGATAATATATAAGTCGCCTTAATTATTTATCGTCGACACGTAGTCGACCGTCGCCGGAATCGCGCGACCGGACGTCTTCGCCGCCGCCTGTCCGTCATCCCGTCCGGTGCGGAAAGCCCGAACAGGAAACGTTAGCGCACCTGTTGACGCGGGGAGGTCGGTTCTTTATCGTCTCGAGACCTTTTGTTGCCCTCGAACGCGTAGCCCCGCCGGTCCGACGATTTTCCCGCGAAACACTATCGAACTGCGCTTTGAATATTTTACGCTTTCAGGCAACCCGTGTCTTTCGAAACCACACTGGTTTTTTGCTCAACGTGTATCGGGTGCAATAATCGTTTACTCATACGTATATTATGTGGAATATTAAGGTGTCTTGTATTCAAAAGCCGTTTACCGTTTCCAAGAATAACTATACAGATATAGTCGATCCCGAAAAGGCGGTAATGTTGCGGTAACTAGCAAAATTAAAAAAATTTCGCACTGTGAAACGCGCGTTTCGGACCAAGGCCGACTATTTTATATTTTGAGCGGAACGAGGTACGCATTGTTTTTCCAACGACGATAATATATTTTCATCCGTAAAAATTGATAATATTGAACTGGCAATTTGACTAGTGCGGTACTTTTTGATTTTCCTAAGTTTTTTTTTTTATAACAAACTTGAAAAAACTTAGGAAAAACGGAAAAATTAACGAAGTGTATTAATTTCAAATCATAAATATTACAGCGTTTCAAAACATGTATAACCAAACTCCGGATCTTTTTTTCCTTAACAACATTCCGTTTACAGATATACATTAAATTGCTCTTCTATTTTCCCTAATTCTCACCTACGACAGCGGCCCACCCACCGTGCGAAGCATGCCCGTTTGTTTTTTCTACTTATGGCCGCGCCCAAGGATTAGTGTATTTCTATCGCAGAACGACCGAAATACCGTTTGAATCGATCCTTCGGGCGACTGAGCCTCGATAGATAAATTAAAACTTATAACTTCATTAAGTGTTCTTTATTTACTTCAAACCAAAATATCACTAATGTGTCGTACACAGAAGCCGTACACTGTGGCGTATCTGAGGGGCTAGCGTTGGATGAATTTCTCCCCTTCCCCTTTGGCATTTTTAGTGGTAACGTCTTGTATCACAGTTGTATCCAATAAGTGGTAAAATGCAATATTATTTATACACGTGAGGTATTACAATTTTTAATCAAATACGCCATTTGCGATTGAGCTCTAGTTACGCCACAACCATACAGTCAGGTTTGTTCACTAAAAAACGCAAAAAATGTATCAGCCACAATTTTATTTAAAAAAAACTTCTTCGCTATACGAAAATCGATTGAATATACTGACCAGACGGTGACCGTATATTATTCCGTGAGATTATCGAATAGGTACTGTATTAAATTATTTCTTCGTGTAAATTCTTGAGTTAGAATACTATTCGTATCGTTTCACGTTTACCATAATATTATAATGTTAAATTGAACGGTATTTCGACGGTGTGTTTCGCTTTTCGGCTTCGTATATACGCGTGTTGCTGTAAATCATATTGTTCCTCGCAATGTCCGCTCCGAAAAATACGAAAAAAAAAAACTTTCTCTACCGCGTGCCGTTGTACAGAAATTCGAATACAATATATTATCCCAAACGAACAGCCGTACGAAATATTAGGTGTTTAGAGGTTTTTATTTCCACTCCGTCCTCGTATAGGTACAACGTTATAACGTTCACTGAAATTCCAAAAAAAAATAAAACAAACAAACAAACAAAACAAAAAAGGTCCGATACCGGGAAACGGTTTGCAACTGTTGTAAGTGGGGAGTTAAAAAGGTAGAATACGTACAATGATTAAATCCCTGTAAATACGAAATGACAAATGATTGCTAATGAAAAACGATACTAGGCCAATTTCGGATACACGTGTTTGAAACGCCTTAAATTTTACGTTTTTCGTCAAAATTTGATCTTAAAGCAATTATAAGAAATCATTATGTTTCGATCAGGTGTTTTTATTTGCTATATTTACTACTAAAAGTAAAAATAAATCGGATCACTCAGTCATTTCATCCACATAAAATCAAGTAAAAAATGAAAAAAGTTAACACCGTGAACGCGATCTAAAATGTTCTAAATCTGATCACACTACGAAACGGGAATGTTTTCCATGTAAAACATGTTTTGAGCAAAACAACATTAACGTGCTCCTTTAATTATTGCCAAGACTCGTAAATGTGAATAATTTGTTTTAACAATGTTTAAAAATGATGTGCAAAAAAATAAAAAACACAAGCAGAGCACTTTTAACGTAAAAGTAAAATTAAAGTATCTACTTTACGATTATAGATGAACAAAATGCCGTGAACAATATATCGATAGCGTAAAAAAAAATTATGTTTTCGCATTCAACCGTGAAATCACCGAAGTGTAAAATTATGATTATTATATCGCTACATTTTTTTATATGAGTAGCCTCGGGTTAAAATTAAAATATCATAAAACACCTCGGAGAGAGACTTTCGTTGGTATAACACCGGGCCTAATCCTTAGTCAGTTATTCTCAATATCCTATTTACAACAACTTTCTCTTGATCAATCCGTCGCTTTTTTGGACGTCCTCTCGGTCGTTTTTTGTCCATTTTCCATATTGTGATCACGCGTTATGATTCATGGACGTGTCCGGTTCGGCTCGTCCTTTTGCTTTTGAGAATCCTCAACATTTCTGGTTCAGTGAATATTTCCCTCAGCTCTGCATATTATTGTATTCTTAGTCCGTACGCATATATTGTGAGTTGGAGAACGTTCCGTTCCTTTCGGGACCATAAATCGTACGTAGGATTTATCTCAAACATCATTATAATATTATAATTTTAACGATACGCTGTATTTTTTTTTTTTTTTTGGTTTTATAATAAGAAAAATAATAATATAATATGTTTTTATTAATATTATCATTATTTCCACTAGTAATAAATCAAAAACGAATTAGTGTAACTCAAACGACCCTGGTCGGCGCACGGCACGCCGGTGTGGGTAGTCTCATGGAAAATGAAAATATACTGATTCGGTGCGGAAAATTTAACGCGACCGTATATTTTTAGATCGCGAAAATCGTCGTAATATATTATACGGTCTCGTCCGGAGCGAAACAAACGTTTCATTAATAATGGCTTCTCCTTTTTTTTTTTTTTTTTTTTTTTTTTTTTTTATTTCTATTATTTTTATATTTGCGTACCGATTTGCAAGGGCGATGACGTTAAAGCGCAACCACCACGATTCGAGATGAGACTAATATTATTATTTTCTAGAGCGTCAGCATCACTCAAGCTCTCCGCGTGACACGACGACAACAGCACCATCATCACGAAAATATAATTTAATTTATTTACCGGTAAATAAT
Organism: Cinara cedri; assembly: GCA_902439185.1. Classification (NCBI taxonomy): domain Eukaryota; kingdom Metazoa; phylum Arthropoda; class Insecta; order Hemiptera; family Aphididae; genus Cinara; species Cinara cedri. Next base: position 6,349,915 of record CABPRJ010000001.1, read on the forward strand.
AACAAAATAAAACAAAAGTTGGGAAGTTAAGATATTATATTATATTATATAGTAGAGAAGCAATTTATTTTGTATGATATATTATTATAATCTGTCGGGCGAAAATAAATCATTACTAACGAAAAAGGATTCTAAGCGAAATTCAAATTAAATATTTTTTTTTTCCATTGTTTACACATTGAACGTACCTGACGTATTATCGATTTTTATCCACAGCCTAAATATTTACTTATAACAATTCATTGTTCACGGTTTTAACGAATGTTACTTTTGATTCGATCGCACGCCTCCGCGGAGGTGTATCGAAGGTCGGACAGTGTACTCGCTTCTCTTCGCACACCGTGCCATTTTTTCATCAAAATATAAGTATCTCGTACGTTTCTGACTGGTCCCCGGTATCAATATATTATACAATGTATACAAGTATTTCTTCTTATTCAACATTGCCGTCGTCTCAGCTCCTTGGTTTTGGTAGCTTCGTCTTAAACTTCGAAAAAACCAAATCCATAATTGCATAGAGATCGTTTTTGTAATCTCGTGTTCTCCCAGTTTTACCCATTCCTAAAAAAACCAGAGGGATAATCGAAAAACGGTCCCTTCAACGGGCCAACTAGACAACATTTTTTTACCATAAACCGCGTCTGATTTTGACGATCTGAAGATCTGAAGACAAGATTCCTTGTCGGTATCTTTTCAATAAACCGGAAATTAATACATCACAGTCAAACATGCCATAGATTCCTATAACTTCGTTATAAAACTAAAATACATAACGCAAGTAAATCCAAATCAAAAAAAATTTTGTTTTGGTGATATTGCGAATGGAATCGTCGTTTTGAATATATTTAAGCATTATCTATTTTGAGATAAATTGCAACTTTCTATTTATTAAACATAACCAATATAGTTTAAAAAATAAATAAACGGAAATATACATTTATTTACTTGGAAATCGAGTTAAAATGTGATTTTTTTTAAAAGTTATTACAAAATTAGAAATACGTTGACAGCAAGCCATAAATTCGAACCGATAACATAGAATAGTTTAATTTGTTATGTGGCGGGATATTCCCGAGTACACAACGATACCGGACCGATTCGAAAATTATTGTTTTAATTTTTGTAAATAAACATAACCGTGACGTTTCCCTTTGCGATTAAATAGAATGTAAACTTCCTTCCCTTTATTTTTTGACAGAAATCAGCTGACAATGCTTTGGAAACTTCCGCACCGATAAAAATGTCAAAATAACTATTGAAAGACAGTTACGACGTTAGGTGTCGTGGAAGAGACGCGGGAGAAAATTATTTTTCTGGAAAAATGTGAATGACGTAAATTGTGAGTAGTCGGGCGACAGTGTGCGCGATTGCTGTAGGGCGAGAGTTTTTCGGGCATACCGTTCATTTTTTTCGCGTTCTGTCACCCCCTCGCAATGACAGTGGCGTTTAAAACCAACCAATTTAATAACGGCAAGACAGATGAACAATACCCGACACGTAATAAAGCAAGAGTGTGAATATACTGCTATTAAATAACACATTTGAGCGACTGTAAATCGTAGGCGACTGTAATATATATTACATTCAATTTTTTTTGTTTTTATTTAATATGATTTCGTGAGAAACGAAAAATTGTGTCCGTTAAATAGACACACATTGTCCCGTAAAGTCATAATTTTTTTCGTATTCTTAAATGTGTATTAAAAATTAAAGAAACAAACTGATCTAAAAATTTAAAAATACCCGTATTGCTTGTTATATCGTTACGTCCGAGTGTAAAAGCACTACCATAATATTTTAATATTTAAACAATAGCGCCCTATGTTAAACATTTTTTTAAATAGACGAAGTTTTCGTTTAAATAAATATCGGTATTGACATTTTTAATTTCCTTCTACGAAACGGTAAAATTAAAAATATAATATCTAATCAAAAGATAATGGTAAGTTTTAAAGCTTCTTGTTTCTTAAATTTTCCAAAAATAACAAATTCTTATAAAAGTTTTAGGTGATATTAATCATTGCGAATACAGACGTAACACAAATCCATATCCGAGCTTTCCCATAAGAGGTGGATGAAGTCAAAAGCTGTATACCATGTGGAAAAATATATCCAACGACCCATGCAATTTTCGTTTATTCCACAAATTATGCAATTATATTGAAAAAAAAAAAAAATTGTAATTATATTTGTAATTAATAATTATTATATTTGCCGTTATATCGCACGAGTGTCTAATCACATGGCTTAGAAAAATATTCCACGGGTTAATCGACATGATAAATTAATCGGCCTCTTAATATTCAGCGGTCAAACTTTAAATAAATTCGTACAATCAGCTGTCTGGTTGTTACCGGAGATAATAATATATACTCGGATGGGACATCCGTGTACCTAATATACAAGGTATACTGTGATCGAGGAGTCAACTGGTTATCATAATGGTTTTTACGCGGTAAAAGATACTGGTTTATGATATACAAGATTTTTATCAATCTGATTTGTGTCAGTTTTTTTTACTATTGTAATTACCAGTTAATTTGCATCTGAATAATATTATTTTCCGAATTTTTTTATTTCGGTGACCGCCGGGCGGCCGGTATGCGGTGAATTGCTTTTTAAGCGTTTTCGTTAATACTTATGGCCGATACCGCACCTTTATTATATGTAACTACGTTGTTAACCAGAATGCGCTCTTCGATCCCACTTGAACACATAGTATGTCCGGTCCATGTATATATTATATTAGGGTTGTTACATGCTTCGTATGGCATACCTACAATGATACGATTACAGTCCGAGTAGTTTTTTCACCCTCGAAACAATTTTTACAGCCAGTAGCACGCTTTGCTTTTCGTGGATCTAGTAGCACAATAGCAACACGCGGTAGGTGCACACATATTTTTATATAAATATTTCGTTTTTTCAATATTTTACACCGGTTTTTATTTGTTTAACAATATAATACTACAGTTAACATTGGCCTCTTTTATGACACGATGTTTTCAGAAAATGCGCTTTTCCCGTAACTTCAACTAGGATATAGGTAGCGTGAACAGCCTAACGTAACATTTTGTTTAACATAGGTTTACGATGGGTAAATAACCAATCGCGAATAACCGTCTTATTTGGTATATTATTAGAAAAATTTACTATAATCAAAGGTGACCGACGTATCGTTGCATTTTGTACGTTGATATTACTGCTTTGGCGGGTAAAAACCAAAATGTCCAAAAAAACATTGAATGTATATGTGATTAAAGAGTACCGATGTGTTTAGTTTTCACCGGACTCGACCGAAACTTAACGTTTTTATGAAACGCGAAACTTTCTCGCCATCTTCTCAACTTATACAACTGTTGCCATTATTACGACACATTATAAATCTTTACAGCGAACCGTGTGCTTTTGAACAATTTTTTTGTTGTCGTTGTTTTGTTGTTGTTGTTTTCACGTCTCCGGCACCCGGTACTCTACGGTTGGCCAAATCCCCGCGCGATATTCGTCTGGATGATTAACTATAATATTATAGTATACCGGCACGAGAGCTGACACGAGCCGTGAGTAGATGGAAATATATGTAATGTGCGGCATGCCGTTTTTATGATCGCTATTTCTATACAGAGTTTTTTTTTTTTTTTTTATCGTGAACCGGCAATTATTTCGGAGGATTTTAGGAGAATTTGATTTCTGTTTTATTTTATTAGCCATTGTGGAACAGTTTTAGCTTTACCGTAAAATCAATTTTAGTTTTTTAGCACTACTTCATATATCTGAAATAATTACATACTTTTGTTTTTTTTTTTTTTTTTTTTTTAAAAGGAACCCCCTTTTTTGAACGCGCATTACAATAGAGTTTACATTTGTTTTTTTNTTTTTTTTTTTTTTTTTTTTTTTTTTAATAGGAACCCCCTTTTTTGAACGCGCATTACAATAGAGTTTACATTTGTTTTTTTAGGAATTTCTGTCTACATAACACTTACTAGATTTACAGTTTATGAGTTGTAGGCATTTAAAGATTAGGAGTGGGGACAATAAATCAATTTATCAATTAAAAATAGATACGAAATTTATTACACTCTTCCAGTCTAAATTTTATACTGTTATAAATCATAAACGGTAAATCTCTATTTGAATCAATAGGTTGCAAACCATCTGTTTGTATGTCAATCACTGCCAATTAGGTACAGAAAGGAATACTTTATGACAACCAATATTTCATACAAAACAATAAAAATAATTGCTGCCTATTGGAAAGAGATAGAAAAATGAAAACCGACATGACAAGAAGAAAAAATAAAAGGCGTATGAAATAGGGTAAATAAATAGTTGTGCGTAGGCCTATACTCAGGTATTGAAGTTCCTTACCAACTGTTTAAAATTTAAATGTAATTTTTACATAAAATTCAAATTGAATTACAACATAAAACGTACGTATTCCGCAAATATTTGATTTAATTAATAAAATGGTTTTGTGGTCGCCTTGACGCCTTAGCACCTTATTCTACTCTTAAAATCCGGGCCTGTTAATTAGCGTTACGAAACAAAAACGACAAAAAACAGAAATCGAATTCGCTTAAAATCCTCAAAGAAAATGGAAAAATCGCTATTAGGTATTTCGCGTTCTATAAAAATTTCCGACTTTCGAGCCAGCTCCTGCTCCGGTCCGCCCTCGGATCCGCGCCTCACTGTTTTTATCTCAGCGTTTCCGCGACTCGCGTGCGTTTACACCCGGGTTTCGGGTGTGCATGTCGCGGCGCCCGCGCCCGCAATCTACGAGAATAAGCTCCGTCGCGGTCCGACGGTCCGGCGAACGGGAAATCGTCGGTGTTTTTTTTTTTTTTTTTTTTTTTT
>CABPRJ010000001.1:6354839-6413106 GCA_902439185.1 Cinara cedri
AAAAAAAAAAAAAAAAAAAAAAAACACATCACGGCATATTGGCTCGGTGCGCGCGAGACGAAGCCGCGACGGCGGTCAGGCGGACCGGACCGCGATACACGCACCGCGAGAATTGGCGGCCGGCCAAGTCGAAAATGATATCGCGCGTGTCGAGGGAGCGCGTCCCGCGCGCGCGGATAAAGAACCGCCACGGTGGCGGCCGGGCGAGACGAAACTCGAGGTTTTCCGGATCGTATGACGTGCGTACGCACAGGGCCGGGGCGAAAAAAACATAAATAAATTTAACGTTATTTCATAATGGTCGTGCGGCGACCCGCCCGTCAATATTGACACGACGACCGCGCGCTGTTCGCCGAATCACTTTCGAACCGATCGCGTCGTATTTCGGTTTGGCGACCGTTATATCATACCGATCGATTACGAGCGATTCGCCGGATAGCCGTCGCCAGTGGACGGTTTTCGGTATCGCGGATTCAGCCGACGTTGTTCGGGATACGCGCCGAGGGTGATTGGCGACGCGCACCGGAATAGCCGATAAAAAATTCTACGCTTTACGGACAAGACCGGTGGGTCTCGGTCTGCGCTCCGCGGCGCCCCCGGGGGCGCCGCGGTTAATTATCTAGAGATCCGCGTCCATATGGTAAATATATAGTAGAGTGTTTACAGTACGCCGGTTTTATTTGGTTAGGGAGCCGCTGATTTGGATTTCAAAATCAGGCAAATGCCGAGCACTCGGTGAAAATGTTGAAAATCTCTGGACCGGACAAAAGTTGACCTAACCGAGGGCCTTTGATTTCGAAACCAACGAACGAATTATATTTTAATTTTTAAATTTCACATCGTTTTCCAAATGCCCCGTAAGGTCGGAGGAATCGCGAAAATAAGACACGTAAACGGACGGGGATAACTGCAGGTGATTGAGGAAAATCGTATTGGAAGAAAGAACTTCGGAGACATCTAATGGGGGCATAATATGTAACGTTAGAAAGGATGTGAAGGCAGTGAAGCCGGGCACACGCAGTCGGAGAGGAAGCGAAGACAAGTAGAAAATTAATACAAATATTATTATACGGTTAACTAATCACATCGTAATATATTTGGCCGCGTGTAATTTTTTTTTAAGATTTATTATGTATTTAAAGAATGAGAAAAAAAAATACTGATTTTGTTAGTGTATTGTGTGATAGAATAGTTTTAATAACTAACTTTCCGTCGCGTTTGGAATGCAACTAAACTGCAATCTCTTTATACGCCAAAACGTTTCGATCTTTCTCGCAATATTACGATGAGATCGTTCAATCGTAATCCAGACATTTCGAACGTGTTCGTCATTTGCTCGGAAGAATGACTAAACTTTTTTATCGTCTTTATTGTTGTTATTATTAATGTTTTTTTTTTTTATCCTGACGCTTCGGTTTCAAACGAAAATAACAAAGCTGCAGTGGGTATTGTGCGCATAATCGCCGTAATTAAAAAAGTTTCAATCTATGCGTATTATGATTTGTTATTAACGCGCTCGAGAAAATACAAAGCAAACTTAATAAAATTATTATCTCATTTAGTTGCGAACATTTTCAAAATTTCGTTTCTCTATAATAAACGTAAGTAAACGTAATTTTTTTTTTTTTTTTATATAGTAGGAGAGTAGAGCGACTATATTATTATAAATTAATGCATTTCAATTCTATTCGCGAACGTCTAAAAGTGATATTTACATTTTTGCATTCTATTCGTGAAACTTTCGAGCTTTAAAGTTTTTAATTAAAATTAGAATAATATTTTATTTTTAATTGATCAAAGCGAAATAAATAAATAATTGAACATTTGACGGCGTCCGTGGTATGCAATTTCACTGCATTACTGTCTCGGAGTAATTTGTACGGTATTCGAGCTTATTTAAATATTGTGTTAATTCGGTAGTTAAAACGATAGTTCAATATATAAGTATAATCATCGCGAGTGACCAGAGTTAAATAATAATATCATTAAAATCGTTATTGTAATCAGAAAACTGAACATTGAACGTATAATAGAAAATTAAAAAAATGATATTTAAACGATATAAAACTGTATGGTGTTCGATAATGTCAGTAACGGCCCAATAGAATTTCGGGGCACGGTGCAGAATTTCGCGGCGTACCATATACATTTATATAAATACTGCGATGTTTGTTTGTTTTATTTTCTAACGGATATTTTTTTTATTTTCATTTTATTGCATAAACTCTAAAGTCTTGTTAGAAATCTAAATTTACATAAAACTAATAACATCGAATTTGTATTTTTACATTAAACACAAAATGAGTATAGGCACATACGTAGGTACAAACAATATTTCATTGATTAATATTTTTTATTCTATTGAACACGCTTACATAAACATGGCGCAAAAAGTATATTTTTATTTCAAATAAAAAAAACAACCTGGATTATTGTAACACAACGGACAATATATTAAATACCCGTGTTAAATAACACTACATGAAATTTTTTTTTTTTGTACTTTTTTTATGTGAAAAAGGTCGAAAAAGGTGACAAATTATTACGAACCGTCTTGTATACGGAACCGAACCTAACCCTCGCTTCGTCGGTCATTACAATGCAATCGACGGTGGTGGTGGCATGTGGTTTGCGACAACCTAAACACTCAAGAAAATATGGACTTGACCGGCGTCGTACTGTGTACGGGTATGATGAGGTCACGGAGCCGGCCGAAATCACAAAGAGGGTCCGAAACGCGTTCCCGAGAGTGCGATTTTACCGCATGGATTTTGCCGGTTATAATACGTGAAAAAGACGCGGGGGAAACACCGTAAAAATTCGTTTTCTTCGGCCGCGCACCCGGGAAAACGGCGACGGTCGCTACGGAGTGTTTTTCTCGGGCACGTGAGAATTCCGTTATCACAAATCGCCAACGCGCATTATATTATTTACATCGCATTCGCGACAAGAGTCTACTAACTCTCTCTACTTTTAACATGCGATAGACTGAAATACTACCCTTTTTTTTTTTCACGATTTCAACGATAACACATAATAACATACGTGTTACTATTTTTAGAGTTTTTCGCTGTTGGCGATCAGCTTCAAATGAATCGGTATTCCAAGTGTAAACGTACAACCTACGATCTAGTCTACAAAAAATCACCGGGAAATTGTATAAACGAAAAGTAAAAAAAAAAAACCCCGAAAATAATTTGCCAAATATTAATATCGATAATATAGACACCGCGCGGTATACAACGGTAAGGCAACGGTCGAACTGGTAGGCGTATTTAATTGACTATCGTCGAACGGGACAATATTCGAATCCTTAACAACGCCCGTCCGACGAATCGATGAATTCCGTTTGCGTGTGTGCGGTTTGTTTCGCGTAGAAGACGTTAATACGCCAACCGACCGGAGTTCGGCGGGACGATTCTCTGTTTCCGTCGTATACATAAATCCCGAGCTCTCGCGTGTATGAAATAGGTTGGGTTACGTGTGCGGGAGCTCAATTAAATCGAGAGTGGTTGGTGTTCGACCGATGTTAAAGTGAACACACCCCACACCTTCGTATTTCCTCCTCACCGCCGGAGATAAATGCAGAGAGGGAGGGCAAGAGTGAGAGTGAGGGTGAGAGAAAGAGAGAGAGAGAGAGAGAGAGAGAGAGAGAGTGAGAGACAAATACGGATACCGAGTGGCGGAAGAGAGACGTCTCCGCGGACTGAAACGGATACGTCTATATCCGTTTTTCAGCGAGCTCCCGGCGAGACACGTCGATAATTCAAACGCGCCGCTGACCGCCGCCGTAGTCGTTTACACGCTCGTCGTTATATAAAACGAATCGTCCGATATAAGAAAAATAGGTTAGGTGTGTGAAATAGTTATGTCCGTTCGGTGTATCGCGAGCGGGAGAGGGTACGTCCTACCTACCGCCCCGTCACGCGGCCGCCCCGAACGCAATTGTTTCCGCGTTACTCGCGTGCCGACGACTCTCACCGTAGCCCGTCCCGTTCCCCGGGCGCGTCTCTATTGTTTTTACGGCGGTCCGCGCGGAATAGCGCGAAAACTCTCCGCCGAAAGACTCCGTGTAACGGGAAAACTCTGCGCGACGCGTGAACCGCACACGATCGTAACGGTCGGTGTAACCTCGGCGTCCTCAAACGTCGGTTTTTCCGACGGTACGTCGACCGCGAAAACCGCGTGCGGCGAAATCGATCGACCGGCCGCCGGAGATTCGCCGCGAGTGTCTTTCCGCCCGGGCGGCGGGACGGACCGGCCGGTCGGCCGCGCGGTCCTCGTCGCCGAACGAAAACCGTAGCGCCGCGGCCGCGGTAGTCATCGATTACGCGGCCGTTGGCGCGATCGTTTCGCGCGTTTTCGCGGCGGGGCCGACGTTCCCGCGACGATAACGGCGGCGGCCGCGTCGTTATCGTGCGAAAATCCGCAATTGTTCGCGGCGTTTAAACGTTACAACGAATACCGCGTTCCGCGCAACGTCATTGCGATACGTTCGCGAACAACAACGGGGACTCTCGTTTGTTTATGCGTTTAAGTTTCGCAGCGTACACGCGGCATACGGCCCGCGTATATTTTATCACAATAACAACGCAATACGTTGTTTTCGTTTTTCGTTTCGCGGCGCGGACGATTGTTTGTTATTCGGCGCTCCGGTACGCCGCGGGACGGTGGGGTATTATCTATTTGTCTTTTTTTTTTCGTTTCCCGCATATTGTTTTACCGCCGTCGCTCGAATGTTTTAGGTGCCGCGCGGTTGCGTGCGTACCGCGGATATTATTATCAAAGCGACAAAAATGCGTATTGTTCGCGCGAAATCCGAATAACTAACGAAAACAAAAACGTTTCAAGAACACAACGCACAGTGCGAAACTGCAAACGTTTTCATGCGCGTACGTCCCGGCCGACCGTGACTTTCTTTCAGCGCTACACGAATATTAATTTTTACGTTCGTATACGAAATAAATGTTTTAGTAACAAAACGTTATTTTCAGTTGAACAAGCCGCAGGGTTTTCATTGTTTTAACGCTGAAATCAATATTTTTATTCCGGGATGTATCGAAAAATGTATAAGTTTTAGTATAATTTTTTTTTTTTCTGAGAAAAAACATATACGAATAGTACAACTATCATTGCTCCGCATCTTAGAAGCCGTCCCTTCTGAGATGCGGATTTGTTTGCCCGGTAGAATTGTATATTCAAAATGTTTCTAAACTCCCGTTAAGTTTTCTAAAAAAAACTTGGAGCGAAAACACGCCCGTCACTCTAACCGTATCAGTTTAACGAGCTCCGCTCAGAATCTGGGTCGATTGTAATGATTTGTCTTTGCTTTCGGCATTTAAACTAATCTGCTCTAATAATCCGTATTGCACCTTCCGACCTTCACGCATACAACAGTGGCTCACTCGTGTACTCGAGCATGACCAGTTTTTACAACCATTACGGAAATGTAATGCAATTCTCGAGTACAAAAGGATTTACTATTTTCGACGATTTTAACGGATATTCTGCAAAAAAAAAAAAAAACAGACCCTACCCTTTTTAATTCCATTAGAGTTGACGTTTCGAAAAACGTTCCGGTATAATAATATTATTGTTTCCGCTTGAAAATTGTAAATCTGGTTAATAATATATAGTGGGTGGAATACATCTAGAGATTCGGGGATTGATAAAAACCTATTTAAAGTCACTTTGAAGTTGTTGTTTTTTTCGCTCGTATATTATCCGTTGGCCGTTTCGCCTTCGGAACAAGGTCACATAACGAAAACAACTGAAACGAGAAAAAATAAATATTTCGATAAACGTTTCGTTTTCCGCGCGTGTCACTTTGGCCCTCGTAAACACGTATCGCACACTATACAAATAATAACGATGATAATAATAATAATAATAATAATATTGACTAAAAATCCGTATTGATCCGAAAACGTCTATAAAAACAACGCGCGACTGACCTCGTTGTCGAAAACGTTCCGGGGCTTTAATAAAGGTGCGACTACAACGAGGCCCGTAAGACGGCGAGTATTCCACTCGGGTTATGTCCGTACCCGGAAGGGGTTCCCAGACACGGTCGTTACCGCGGGTCATTGGCTGCGCCTCCATAAAAACGGGACGTCGTACCCGTGCGATAAAGAAACTGGTCGGCAATTTCGGACGGACGGGGGGGAAAAAAAAAAAAAAAAAAAACTTTAAAGCACAATGACCGTTAAAATTGTTATATAGACGGGTAGTAAAATAAAACGTGTCGCGTATTACTAACGGCGTGTAAACAACTGCACCGCTGTAATATGGTACACGGGATGATTATTTTATTTATTTCATCACGGTCTAGCGATCATCATTTATTTATACGAAGCAGCTTTCGGGTTAATTTGATTTCGGGTTTTTTTTTTTTTGTTTTTTTTAATTTTAGACGCAGCGAGGAACGCATTCGGTATTACGGTATTTTTCTGTTTCTAAAGAACTCTTCTACCGTGAAAAAAATGTTTCGATCATCGACTTTGGCAGGCGGTTTCCGATGGAAAATTTGATCTCATTGTTGGTAAATTTTAGATTTTTTTTTACATTTTACTTTTTACTTTTACTAAACGAAAATCTGACTCGGAGGGGGGGGGAGGCGTGGTACTTGAGCAAAGTCAATTTTCGATTTTCTTACGAGTTTTCTCGATAAATGAGTAAAACCGGGAAAACAAAATGAGAAAACCAAGCAAAAAAAAAAAAAACATAGGAAAAACGGGAAAATATATTCAATATTAAACAAATATTATTGAAGAAAATGTTTAATGCATATAATACTATTTTTTCATAATATGACAAAGTAACACGATTAACCAAACTCCGTTCAGAATCGTTCTTTCGTTACCATTTGTTAATCGTTGCATACGGATATACATTGAATTCCCGTCTTACTGATACATACCGTATCCTACCTTTTTAGTTTCCCACCTGCAATAGCGGCTGCACGCGTCTCCATTTTCCTAGTTCGCTTTTTTTTATTTTCCTTTTAGTTACTTTAATAGTTTACAAAAACCGGTAAAATGCGTAAATTGGAAAGTTTACGTAATAACGGTTTTCTTTACTTTCGATTTCGTTTTTGTTAAAATTTAATTTTTAAATAATCGCAAATACCCGTCATATTGTCAGATTAATTTTTATATAAGCCTTTCCTGTAGCCTCGCTAAAATTTTAAAATATTCTAAAAATTTTTGAAACTATTGTTAGTTATTTAAAAAAAAATTAGTTTTTAATTTCATATTTATTTTACTAGAACGCAATTTTTCCGAGAACCTTCAAATGCTGGAATAATTTCGATTCGTGTTCCCTCATCAGTTTTTCTTGCGACTACAAAAATTTATCAACATTTGTATTTTATTATTTTTTTTTTTTAAAAATTTAATGTTAAAATGTCGATAATTATAGAATCATGGACATGTCGCATAATTTTTAGTGGATTTACGAAAAATTTGACTCCGCAAAACTTATCAGAAATTAGAAACGAAAAACACGGATAATATTTTTATTTATTCAATGATTTTAAATTAATATAATTTTCGATGTGCCATCGCATCGATATACACTTGATCGACGTTCGCTCAGAATCGTTTTTCGTAATTTACGACTTTTCGACGGACATAAATTGTATCCAAATTTATTTTTACGTATTCGGTAGAATCGTTTTCTATATTTTATACTCATTTTGTTATACCGTAAAACTTTGAAGGGTCAAAAAGTTTTAAACTATTATTTATGTAAATATATCAAATCGTACTATGACGACTGACTGAACAAATATTGAAAATATACGAATATCTTTGTGGACGATGAATGATAAATTGCATAGTCGCGATTAAAAACAAACAAAAAAAAAAAAAAAAAAAACACTTAGTATGTTTTATACCGTGATTAGAAACGTTTTCTTCCGGACTGTTTTATTTTACTCTATATCGGAATGACGAGCGGCGGAGAATTTAAAATTAAAATCGACTAAATCGCGAATATTTCGTTGTTGTCCGTGATTCGCGGACAACAAGCCGAAAGTGTATTGTCGTACGAGAATCCGGATTGGAGGGTTTGGAAATTCGAATTGTTCTAAAAAATTTATAATATTTTCAAATAACAACACGCCACTTAGTGTAAGTACGTGAGAGTGTTCGAAATGTCGATTTTTTCTCTTTTTACTTTGTTAGGCTTTTTGTAAAATATTTCGTATCCCGGGAGAGCTGCGGCGCTGTACGGCAGAAGCACAATAGTTTATGAAACGCGCGTTTCCGACAAATTGCCAAAAATGTTTAAATTTGAATTTATTGTGAAACACGGGTTTTTTTTTTTTTTTTTTTTTTTATACTCTGTAAACGGAATACATTTTCGAAATAATAATGCACTGCACAAAGTTCATGATGCACGAATGTATACATTAATCGTAGCCGCTATATATTATCCTGTCCATTACGGTTTTTATTAAAATTATGTTGCGCGTTTCTTTTTAAGGATTCCGACCGCCGTAGTAGTTTTTTACATTATTATCATACGGTACATACGAAATTAAATATTATACACTTGGGTTTTAGAAAAACAAAAAAAATTAAAATAAATACATTAAATATTTCATACGCGTTCGGTCTCGAGTTTTGTTTTTTTTTCTTTTTTTTTTTAGAGAGGAAAATAATACCCCGTTTGATTTTCACTCGATAATATAATAATATTTCGTTAACGTCCGTGTAAAAGAGAATTCGTTTAACATTTTAAATACGTGAAATATCGTGCACGCCGGTTTTGTTTTTTTTTTTTTTCGGAATTTCTCGTTATTAAAACCGTTCCCCCGTCGTCGTGCACCGTACGCCGAACACAATAATATTATAACGTTTGTGCGTGTGTTCGATTGATTGTGTATTTGTTTACTTGTTGATTTTTTTTTTTCAACGATTTCCAGAAATTTGAATAATTACCACGCGCAATGATACACTTTTTGCGTAATCCGCTTATGTGTTTATAAACATTCGCACTAGCCAACAACACGTCGCGTGAGCGTCGGTGCACTTACACCAGAATGATTTTCCGTCCTCCGAATTGCCCTCCACCCCGTATTCGTGTAATCGAAATATTCATTGTGAACCCGTGAACGGGTCGAATGCGTACGGTATGAAGTACTATTGGAATTTACTACTCAGTATGCTAATATGTTATAAACTAAAAAAAAAAATTAAAAAAAAAAACCGGCTGCACTAAATTTTCTCTCGACAAATAGCTACGGAAACACGAAGTATAAATGTTTGTAGCGAAGTAAATGTGCAGACATAATTTTAAAAAAGCGCAAGATTAAAACCAATACGCGTTACTCGATTTACTCAAAATATAAGACATTCGAGCGTGAACACGGAAGGGGCCCCCAAAATATTTACCCCCGACGCCGACGCGACGCTTCTTTGAAAATACATTCCCCATACTCCAGCATAATCATTTGGAGGGTTTGTATGGGCGCTTAATGCCTAAAAAAAACCATCTCCTACCGTTAAAATATGTTGTTGAAATTAAAAATCCGACGTTTATCGCTTCAATTACCTCTCCATAGAACAACTCTTTTTCCCGGTTTCGGGCATATTCGGTCTAATGGGTGCGGCTTAAAATGTCCGAAAGTAACTGAAAAATGCAAATAAAATACACTGTGTAGTACACTACCTTACGTACTCGTATAGCAGACATAATTTTCGGAGAGAGTTATGAAAAAACACAAAGTACACGGTTAAATACGTTAAATTAAAAATATTGCATGGCAAAAAAAAAAAATAATAATAATAATAACATTAATGAAACATAAACCGAAATAATTCGAGTAATTAATAATGATAAGGAAGATCGAGACACAACATCCCAAATAGCCTCTCGGATTGCCTTAACAACGAACCCCTAAACATCTACGACGTAATATTTATCAAGTACACCAATTTGTACAAAATCGTCTAATCGGAACGGAAGCAAAGATTTATACTTTTTTTATTTATATTTTCTTTTCTTTTTTTTTTTTATTGCCACCTANTAAAAAAAAAAAAAAAAAAAGGCGTCCCATGATAACGGGAACGAAAGCAGTCACTGTTATAGGTAATTTAATATATAACTGTTAGCAACGATAAACCGTTGCTTACGAAAAAACGATTCTGAGTGGAGTTCAGTTGATAGTAATGCTTTGTCAACAATATATATGCCATATTATAGTAAAATAATGAAATGGGCTTTAAATATTTTCTTTAATAACATTTTTTGTTGTACCATTTTCCCGATTATCTTAGGTTTTTCTTGGTTTTCTTATGTTTTTTCCCAGTTTTTCACATTTACTGAGAAAACACCGGAGAAATGTTAAGTACTTTCCCAGTGAAATTTCCTTCAAAAAAAAAACTTACTATCATCAATAATTGGAACAAAATTGCTGGTAGACAAGTTACCAGCGAAAAAATAATTGTAATACTATACAAATGTATTCCATACATTTTTCTCAGTTTTTTGGTGTTTTTGCATTTTATGAAAAAATTCCTGAGAAAATCGAGCGACGCACGATACCTTTATACTGATTGTGTATTCTTTTTTTCGGTAAGTGGTGTACGCCACTTAATGTTTCATAGAAAAACAGCGCAAACTTTCGCTAATTTAATTTTTACCAGAATAAATTTCGAATTCAACGAACTACCGAACGATTCGCTGTACCCGGCTGAATTGCGCTTCATTTTAGTCTAAAATAAAATGAAATGTTTATCTTCAAACTGGAAACATGTTACTCGACATAAGTATAGATTATTGATTTGCGGTACGATAGGTGCATGAGCACGAGTTCCGTAAATCCTTGAGGCCGATTCACCGAAAACATATCTTTAAAAAACATAAGTCTATGCGTTTTACACGCGCTTTCCAGCCCATCCGCCATCGCGTATATGATTGGTTTTTTTTTTTTTTTTTTCATCAATTATTTAGTAATTATTTTTCACGAAAAACCCCCCGCACGATTCGCGCCGCCTTATAGTTTCCGGGGAATTTACAAAAAAAACGTGGTGTAGGCCGGAGAAAACCCCCCTGCCAAATAATGTAAATCACAAATACGTACAAACTACTTTTAAACCACGAGTTCTGGTCGCTACGCACGTCTACTCCGTAAGTGAACCTGTAACCTATAACCCATACAAAACGGCAGGTACTTGTTTTTATCGAAACGTTCTAGTTCACGCTCTAAATCATTATCGATCGACATTATTATCATAAAAAATATTGTATCGTTACGAGAGCCCCGTGGTCGGTCCGTTTTCGTTAGATTTCGGTGATGCACGGTCCGTTAGATTATTTGAATACGCCGGGAATCGTCAACGTAACAGTGTACTTGTATACGTAGACTATCGAAAGTTATCCGCGAATACGTAATGTACGCGGTACGGTTTTAAAACTAAAATCGTTATTAATTAATTAATTAGACGGGCCGTGTCCATTAAAACGTCGAAAATCGATATTCCGCGTGGCGGCGGGTAGTGAAAAGACTATTATAATCGTACAGATTGCGGGGTTAGCCATTAGCCGTGAAACCGCGTACAGTGTCAGTACTAAATAATTGTCGGAAAAAAATGTGGAATTCTCGTCGTTCAACGTTGTCCACAAAGTGGACGTTTATACGTGCGTCGAATGCCCATTTCAACAAATCAACGCGTCGATCGCGTATTAAAAGGGCGCCCGGATGTCATTCGGCCGACGTTACCCACTTGGGTTTTGTTAATTTCCGACGTTCTCTATTACCGGTCGGTCGCGTTCCCGATTTTTTACCGATGTTTCCGATACCGAAACGGGTGTTTTTCGGTTTTCGCGGGTACGCGACGCGAACGGGAATAACGGAACGCCGCCGAAGCGCGCGTCCGAACGTCCGAACGCCCTAACGGCAACAATAATATTTCTCCGGCGCCACTTTGTATATATCGTCTCCGTAACGGCCGCGTTAAACCCGTACGCGACGGGGCGCGTCGACGACGGGCCCCGTCGCGGTAACGCGGGCGCCGCGGCATCGGAAAAATCCGAAAACGTTGTAGTTTACTAAAGCCGGTACGCCCGCCCGCGTGCCGTCGAAACAATACCGGCGGCAGCGTCGTTATTATTGTTACCGTATCGCCGTCGCGGTCGCGTATTATGCGCGCACACGGGTCGGGTTCCGGTTAGGCCGGGTTTCGGGCAGCGCAGTGTCGCCAACGGCAATAATCTCCGGGGTAATCTCCGCGCGAGGTTCCCGGGACGCGGCGGTTTGCGCGACGGGGGCACCGCAGGCGGCGCGGGTTTCTCGATCGGACCGCGCGGCGCTTTTACCGGACCGCCGTCGTCGCGCCCGCACACAATACGCGATGTTTCATCGTAATAAAAAATAATAACCGCGCTGCTTTTTTTTTTCTTTTTTTTTCGGTTTTTTTTTTTTTTTTTACCGCTCTCCCGCCGTCTCCCGGTTCCCCGTTTAACATTCGCGTATCGTAAAAGTTTCTTTTTTTTTTATCTTCTTTTAAATACGCCACGGTCACCGCGTTCGAATGAAATATAGAAAAAAAAAAAAAAATGCATATATAGTCGCGAGAAATCGACGAACCGATAGCTGCTGGGCAAAAAGGCGTCTCGGGGAAACCGTATCGCCGATCGGTACACGCCGGGCAGAATAACGATGTGACGTGCACACGTGTACACGCTTTATACAATTGCGTTTTACGTAACAACAATTATAATCAGTATAGCGGTTTCGCCCGGGGACGAGCAGAACGACCGATGCGTTTGCGACCGTCACCGTTCGGGTATCCGACGAATCTCGGCCGTCGAAAAAACCGTATCGATCGTTGACGAAAAAATAACAACGCGATTTCGCGATACCCGCAGCAGTCTGTTGTAGTAGCCGAATTCGCTTCCAAAAGAGGAAAATGTTTCTCGGTAAACCAACGCTGAGAATCCTATTGGTTCAGAAACGGGGAACTAAACAATGATTACGATTTTCGTAAAAATCTCAACTTCAAAGGACAAAACGAAACAACGGAAATATTCGATTAACGTCTATTCCCGTAAGCACCGCTGGCGCATTGCTTGGGAAAAACGATTCGGAGAAAATTTCACGGTTGTACTTTGTTTTGAGAAGGTCATAACATTCGAGTGATATTCATCGAAATTCGGTAATAAAACTTATAAAAAAAAAAAAATAACAATAATATTACCGTCGAATTTCTTTTGTTTCTTTTTTTTTTTTTTTACCGCTAACTATGACTTATAACGAACCTCCAATTAAATTTCCAAACATTTCTGTTTGGACAATTTCGCTCACATTGTATATACCAAATAATTATTAAAAACATTCGCGAAATTAAAATGCCTGTAATTAACTAAAAAATATTAAAATGTTTTTATAATTTTACCACGTTCAGAAAACGCAACATAATAAAAGTATTATTTTCTTACATTTTCCGGTTCTTAAAAAAGTTTTTTTTTCGTTTTACTAAATTATTTATAAACTATATACAGAAAAAAAAAAACAAAAAACCACTCACCAACCAGATTAAAAATGCAACAATGATTATGTAGAAAACATAATTTGTAAAAATTTAAAACATAGAAATTGTAATGACCTAAATTCATCATTTTAAATTCTGAGTGGAACGAAGAAGCTTATGGTTTTAATAAAGATGTTTATTAGTTTTTTTCTGTGAAAAATTTTCTACCCGAGATCTTGTTCCTATTTTTAAGTGTAGCGTCTTTTATGAAAGGAAATCGGTGTTGAGAGGTGCTCTTTAAAGAGGTCGTTTTTATATGTTGCTAACATTTTTCTTAAAAATGTGTTAAAAATCGAAAAAAAATTGAGAAAAAACGGGAAAATGTTCGTAATGTAGGTGTATTGGTTAAAAATATTACTGCCCTCTTTTTCCCTGTAAACAATTTTTCACCGATAAAAGCACAGTTTCTGACTTCGAATGTTCTTTTGGGAAGCTATTTATATTTTTTTTTTTGGATTTTCTCAGGATTTTTCCCATAAAATAAGAACAACCGAAAAAAAAACACGAGAAAACTAGGAGAAAACGTAGAAAAATGGGAAAATTGATTCATTAATCAAATATTATTAAAAATAATATATAATGCCTATTTAATAATTTAATATATTATTATTATTTTGTCCTAAAATTACATACGTGTATATATATTTGATAAAGCATCACTTTTAACTAAATTTCGCTTATGATCATATTTCCGTTGTCAATGGTTTAGGGTTACTTATATTTAAACAAACTTTAACACTTTAACGTAGGCTGCACCCGTCCTCATTATTCTAAGACGTCTTTTTTCAATTTATTTTTTCGGTGTTTCTCAATTGTTTTACGAACCCTTTGAAAATCAAAAAATTTCCTTTACATGATGAACAATTGCAAGAAATATTATTTTGAGAAGTTGGGAAGGTAAGATATACGGAAGAATTTAACGTACGCAACGATTAATCTTTGCCAACGAAAAAGGATGCTGATCGGAGTTCGGTTTTACATGTTTTGAAAAGACCGTTGTATTTACGATTTGAAAATAATATACTTCGTAAATTTTCCCGTTTTCCCCACGTTTAATTAAAAAAAAAAAATACCTTCTTAAAGTACCACCCCAGTCGATTTTCCTTTTTTCAGAATAAGTCCTACATTTCAAAACCGGACCGAAATTTCTGGTGAAAATATATTGATCACGGGAAAAAACAAGAGAAATCATTGTTAAACAAATATACTCGCTCCGTTTATAATTTTAAAATAACCGTTTTACGGTAAACCACAAAAAAAAATTTAAATTTATGTACTAAAAGAAATTAATACCCTGCAGCTACTTCAGATACCGTTTTTCTCGCGTTCTGTCCATTTATTTTTTTTTTTCTTATCCGATAATGTTTAAATTTATTGAAAATATAATTACTGTCGCTCGACATATATTTAAATATATCTGCGTATATTTAAACAATATTATATACCTGCGAAAACGACTACTATACTACTATACTACTACTCCGGCTATGATTTTACTCAAAATCTTCAAAAAAATAAAAAAATAAAAAAATAATAATAATAATAAAGAGTCACCCCCCCGTCGTAACGTTACGCTGTTATTATAGCAGTTGTTATTGTTTCGAAACTTTCGAGTATAACTCGTTAAGCATTCTACGGATACGCGAATAAAACGGTAAACACTCATTACTTATGCACACGCAATGTTCACGTCGCCGTCGTCGCCGTTTCTGATTGATTATGCAGACATTATTGTGTTATTGTGATAATGCTTACCTGTAAACAAAACACGAAAATTAATTAGTATCGTTATTATTTTATACGTTTGACGGGACTGTACAACATACACGTTACGCGTGTACTGTGTATGCGTGTGTGTGTGTGTGTGTGTGTGTGTGTGTGTGCGTGTGTGTGTATGTGTAAGGTAATATTCAATGCACTTTGTGCGAATTGACAACGTTACGGTCTTATCGGAACCACTTTAATATACAACGGGGGCCTTTCTCTCGCGAAATGCATACGTCAAGTGCAGCGACGGCTGCGCGATACCGTGCAACGTGGTCGTTGGTTATTTACTATAATTGTCGATACGTTAAACGCGTTAACTGCAACGTGTACACTATTTGTGTGCGCGGTCAGATTGCCGTTCGTTCGTAGGTATATTTTTAAAAATACAACCCATCGAAAGGAGGACGTTTTTTTTTTTTCAGCATAATTGCTCACGGCACCAGTAGTAAAAAGTCGTGCGACGCGTTCGCCAAAAATACAAATGCGGTTTTTGAGGGCCGCGAGATTCGAATTATTTTGTATAGAACCAACACTGCCGTGTCGGGTTTTCGAACGCGGTAACGGCGAGTTCAAGAAGGACCGTGTGCAGAAAACAAAATAACACAAAAACAACTGTGGCGATTTGCGGCGTGTGCGCCAAATCGTATACTCGGCCACCGGGGCAATTCACTGGAAATGTGCGCGGCGGTCGGCGTGTTTTAACTACGCTCAGCCAAAACTAACCTAACCTGACATTTCGTCAACAATGGCTTATCGTTGCCTACGGGTACACGTTAAATTATCTACAACGGTGGCTACAACCCGAGCCCCGTTACCCTAACGTATTGCGACAACGGCTTCTCCGGGTTCGTTCGCAGACGTGCCGAACACTTTCGCCGCGACCCGCGGCGCGCGCGTTATTATTTGGTCGGACCGGGCGCTGAACGCACCGTTTAAAGTCTCTTTGCGACGTTCGTCCCGTTTCGGGTTTTTAACACTAATTAATATTCGGCGTATATTGTTATCATTATTATTATGACGTGCAAACACTGCACAACGCATAACGTATTAACGTAATAATAATAATAATATGATAATATGATAATATAATATAACGCGCACGCGATGTCGCAGCAGCCGCGGAGCGTGTGCAGCGTTTTAACTTAATAAAATAAGTTGCCGTTCGCGTTATCGAATTAATTAGCGTAGTATACGTATGTATACAAAAACATCGAGTGGATACGGGCGGAGAAACATTTTTCAATTAATTCGTATAACGTATCCCGGTACCCCCATCCTCTCCCCCCCCCTCCTACCGCGTCCTGCCCTCCATCCTGCCACCGCGATCCCCGTCCGGCCACCGTCGGTTCGCTATACACCTAATGAAACCGCCGGAACTAAGACGATAATTTATTTCGCTCAAACAACCACGGGAGAAGCGAAAATAAAAAGAAAAGAAAAAACCGCGTTTCCCGCGGACCGAATTACTGCACGCGCACTTGAAAAACTCCCGTTTTATGCCGCGGACGAGAGTCGAAAAAATAATTCGTACACATTCTTTAAATTTTCCTAGTTTACATACTATAATGTTTAAAACGCGCGTACGAAATATATTGGCGTTTTCGCGTGAATTCGACGTTTACCGACGGATTTTATTTGAAATAAAAGTCTTCCTGAGTCATCCTCCTGTAAGAAACAGGCCTCAGCGGATATGTAGAAAACAAAAGAAAGATGTCAAAAACTTATTCGCCTGTGCAGGGTTCTTATCCTGCTTCTTTTCTGGTCCGTGGTTTTCTGAGGACCATTCCGTTTTAAACTCTCAAATCCTCCATCCCGATCCATCTATTACACATTGATTCCAGTTTGAAACTCCGTCGCATTATTTTTAACCGTATTCTCCCGTTTCGTTCCGGGGTTTTCTTAGAGGGGTTTTTTCCATACACATCCCACTTCGCCGGTGCTATTTTTAAATTATTCTGAAATCGGTTATAAACACGGCCTAGTTCATTTTATCCTGTTAATTACGTTTACTATTTCTGTAAATTTAATTAAGTAATCTAGCTCTGTATTCGTCCTCCGTTTCTATTTTCCACTACATATTATCATGCGTTTATCTTTGGTTTCGTCGGAGATTATCCACAAGACATTTCATTCCAGTCTTAATAAGTACTCCAACGAAAGAATTGAAGTGTTGAAAATGTTAAAACGCCGTTGTGACCTTCTGTCAGCGGCGTGGATACGAGTAGAATATTTTTTTTATGTTATAGAATGCTCTTTGTAAACCTATTTGTAAAGGTATGCATATTTTATTTTTCTAAACAAATTAACACCGGGTCGCAGACCGTATAATTTATTTTTAAGAATGCGAATAATGTTGAACATTTTAACAAAATAATGTTATATCCTGGGATAAAAAGAAAAAAAAAAACTTAGAGGGTGAATTTATCAGAATATTAAAAAAATAAAAATAGTGTGTCATATTAAGTGCAGACGGTAACAATTTAAGACCTTTAAGGTATACCGCGTGAAAAGTTCGATTATTTCACTTTGCAATAGAGCGTATTTAAAATTAAACGAATGTTTAATAATTCGGAAAGAGTACTAGGAATTTTAGACAATATTATAAATAAATAAGGTGGTGCCATAGGGCGAATAATCAGTAATTTTCGAGATACGGTACGAGAAAAATTGTTTCATTTTACTATATTATGAAAAAGCACACACCTCACTGAAACTAATGGTTTTTTCCGCCACAACAGTAATCTGAAACATACGTACAGGCCGGCGTTCCGGGACGGCGAATTATCATCCCCGGACAGTCTACAGCCGTTAAGAGAGTTCGAAACCGAGGATATCCGGGAAATTTCGATAACCAATTCGTCCGGGCACGCGGCAATATCCGGAGTCTGTAACACAACGACGCGGCTCACGGGCGATTCGTATTCGGCGGGTGTCTTTGAAATACGGTCGTAACGGGGAACTCGCTACCCCCGTGTTATCGCATTAAGAAGCGCCGTGCATCGATTGTATCCAATTTTCGGCCAGGACCGTGTATTACGTTATGTTATGTTATGGCAATTCAAACAGCGGAGAGCGAGAGTGATAAAGACGTACGTCGAAAACGATCTCGGAGCCCGTACAGTAACAGTCCGTAAAGTTTTACGGCGGGTAGCTAATCTACATAAAAATAAATTGAAAAACAAAACGCAAACGCGCCGTGGCATTATAACCCGGGCGCGCGCGCGCGCGCGCACGATAATTGGCTCGGGTGTCTGCGCGAGTACAAACACTACGTGTAAAACGCCGAAAACGTGTAGTGATGATAATAATAATAATAATAATAATAATAATAACAATAACAATAATAATAATGGTGATGATACGATATGAACACCCGCGGTGTTGTATTGGATTAATGCGAAAAATACTTTTCGAGTTCGATAAATCACTTGGAAATTGTGTATCAGGCGGCGGACTTAAAAGGAAAACCTTGTATGTTACGGCGGCGGCGGCCGCAGCGTGTTTGCGGAATGAATATTAACGCAAAACGAAAATAATAAATTAATAATAAAACCCGGACGCGGAGGTGGGCGGTAGGCCTGCGCGTAATTGTCGTGTCGGGATAATTATCGTTTCCGTGCGCACGAGCAAACGCGCGTTAAAACCGCTCTGGACACGTTCGTTTTCAATCGTTGCGGCCGCTGTACCGCGGCTGATCTCGAAACGGACGGCGCCTGATTAATTAAATTGTAATATCTGATACGATGATAACACGCGCCGAATTAATCTTCAATGGCCGATAGAAAAAAAAAAATAATAATTTCGAGTGTGAGAGACTCGCGCTCTCCAGTGCCCTCCCTCCGTGCGTCTACGGCACTGCGGCGTGAACATTTTCTGTTCCCGCGGAATTTGAATTTTTTGTTTTTTTTTTTTTAATTCCCGCGGAAAAAAAAAATGAAATTACAAATCTGCAGTAATTCGTACAGCGCGGCAACAGTATTAAATTATAGTCGTCGATTGCTGTTTAATGTTACTTTTATAGTTCGCGACCTTGTCGAAAGTTTTATAAGCGTTAAGCGGTCGATCGACAGTCCGGGAGAAGAGCCACAGGGAAAAGCGGAAAAAAGACCAGCACAACATAAACTTTGTGTCTCCGATGATAAAAAAAAAAAAAAATAATAAAAAAAAAAACGAACAAAAGAACAGCGGTGGCGGCGGTAGTAGTAGCGGCGAATTCCACGCGGCCGGCTGAGGATTACCGGGATTAAGGGGTTGTCGACGGGACCGAAATCCGGAACGGGTCCAAATCGTCGTGCGGTCTTAAAGAATCAGTAAACAATAAACGTCAAAAAAAAAAAAAAGCAAAATAAATGTAAAAATAAAAAATAAAAAAACGCTCGACGTCGGCGCGCGTGTTGTTTTTGTCGTGGTCGCGTGTGCCCGTCCGCCGCCGACTTTTAAAACCCGTCCGAACCGTTAAGATCTCATCGTTAAGAAGATATCCGAACCCCACCCACTATCTCCTTAGTACATCCTTTCCCGTTCGATCGGGACTTGCGTTTCGAATAGCGGCAACTTTGGCACGACCGAAAACACGATTATGCCGTTTTAGCGTTATCGCGGGTCCATCTATGATGGCGGCAAATTCGTTCCCGGGCTCCGCGACCGTACTTTTATCTTCCTGTTTCCCGAACCGACGTAAAACGTTAATTTATTTCGTCACGCGCGGAATTAGATTTTAATTATTTCTCCGCGTCCGACGGACACGGACGTCTAATAGAGACGGCCCGGAGCGATAGGTTCTCTTATCACATTTTACTATTATCGTGTGACCCGAGTCAAATCGTTTTATATGCAAATTCGGGGTTTTTTTTTTTTCTTCGAAATTTCAATTCTTAAATCAATAAACCTCCTTTATTCGCGTTCTTAAAAACAAAAAAAAACAAAAAAAAAAAACAAAATCGCATCCTTTATAATGCTCCAGACTTTGTTTTGTTCTTTTCCCATACGTATGTATACGTGCATTTATTTGTTTTGCATATTTGCGAATATATATTTCGTATAGCTTATATAAATACGTTACGGACAATGTGAATATGTGAATAGCAAATAAAACAATTTATCGGGAAATATGCGAATGCATAATACGTTTAACATTATTATTATTTTTTTTTTATTTATTGTGAATTTTTCACTATCGTACAAAAGGAGAAAAACGATCGAAAACGTAAATAATTCGTGCCTAGATAAAACCCTGTTAGTCGTATTCGCCTCGGCGTTTCCGTGCAAACTGCCGAAACGGCGGAGTTTGAAATCGACAGACAAATAGTCAAATATCCGTACGGTGTAAAACAACGTTCGGTAGATACGAGACGCGGCACGTAGCCCGTATGGCGATAATGCCGTATGCCGGAACGCACGTCGACCCGACCGGACGATATTCGCAACCGGTCGGTCGGATCAGAACCGATACATTCAGTGCTCGGCTCGGAATCCGAAATCAACCCGCACGGCGTGCGAATGGGTATCGTAGTAGAGAAGCGGTAGTCGTTTCGTGACCGAGTTGGATGCCGCGGCATTTTATCGCACCCGTGTATTCCGTGAAATAATTTCTTCCGGCCGTCTGCAGTAGGCACAGACGCGCTCGTGTCCGACGTTAGACGTTTTATCCAAAAAAAAAACAAAAAACAAAACTTTACCCTGTCCCCGACGGCGTACATTGTACACTCGACTCGAATATTATATTTCTATTCGGCTATTGTTATTAATGTGTTATTCCGAACTTTCGCTCGGATTGCCCGTATGAATGGGAAAACGCTGCCCGGTGACCACCGTCACGGCGTCGGGCCTGTTAAAAGCGATTTATCACAATGATTATGCACGGCGTAATAGCACAATACCCGCGCTCGGCTAATCGAATTGTCAAAGTCCTGCGGGCTGCTGCAGCGGCGCCGTGTGCATCTAAAACCGTTTGCTATAAAACAATGATTGGGTACACTGCAGTTTTGAACTCGGAACAATCTAAACGAATTAATTAATTAACTAATCTACGTTGACAATATTATAGTTTGCGAAAACCGACAACGTAAAAACCGTTCGAATGCGAAACGACCCCCGGCACTGTGAGAAGTCGTAAAGATTTACAAAGTTAACATAGAATCCGTATTACTTGCGAAACCTGACAAAAAGAAACAAAAAATCTCAAACGCGTTATTTTCAAATACACATAATATTCAAAGCGTACATTTTTCGGTGAAATTAAAAAATTGTATTAAATATACAAAATTGTTTTCTAATGAATTAAAAAAAAAAAAAAATCCAACAAACCAAAATTTATTTTAACAGAAACAGCTGTTCTTTTGTGCATTTATACATATTTTTCCGAAAGTTTTTCCTGCCGCTCTTGAAAGTACAAGGATTTAAAAAAGAAAAACCCGAATTCCGAAACGTATCAACTAAACCGAATTCGCTAGCAGAAACCTGCGCAGTAGCCCTGAATTTGATATCTGGAGTATGCCCATCGAAAATTCGTTCACAAGTTGTCACGCATCATAGTAAAACAATTCGCTTAGAATCGACAAAATCACTTTTGTTCCGGCCAAAAATCGGAGTTATAATTGTGGTAAAGTAAAAAAAAAACGATCACCAATTCAAAAGTATGATAAAAATACTAGGCTCGTATAGATAAAAAAAAAAAAATGTAAGCAAACGTAGTGAAATAATTACTATTATTTGTACACTCGTCAATGATAGTTAACGTTATTTAACAAAGTCCACAAACCATTGTTTTTTTTTCCCCGAATCCGTCGTTGGACACTCGCCTCGTAATTAGAACCGCTCCCCTGACTATAGTACAGCGTGCGTGTCGGTTTGAAATGTCAATTAGAATTAATATATTTGTAATATTTTGACGACTGGGTGCGATCGTTTTTTTTTTTTTTTTTTTTTTAAATAATATCGCTTGAAGAGTCACTACGCACAAATTGTTTACCTATTTAAAAAAAAAAAAACCCCTCTCCAAATGCATAATCATTGTGATACTAATAGCGCTCCGTCTCTGTCTCTGTCCGTCCCTCACTCTCTCTCGCTTTCTCTCACCTTCACACCACTCTGAATATTTAATTTGTGTTTAATATACATAGAGTGTAAAAATTAGTATGATAATAAATGCTAAAAAAAATTCTAAAAATTAAGTTTCTTTTTTATGCTTGCAAATTTTAATACGGTTCATTGTCATAATATTTTTCTAAGGAGTTTCATTATTTTAAACGCAACTTTTGACTGTTATTTTAACACAGTAAAAAATAAAACCAACAACAACAACACCACAACGATATTTTGTCGTTCAACATTTTTAGATTATTTATTCTTTTACTATATAATATATTGTATATTTAAAACGTAATAATAACAATTATAATGCGTTTTTTTTTTTTTTTTTTTTTTTTAAATATTAACTCTTACAATATCATTAGGTAGTATGTTATTTCAATATCGATTTTAAGTTTGAAAATGTATTCATCTACCGCGTGTCGTATAGATAATATTGTATTATATAAATTTTTTTTTTTTTTGTTATTTATGTTTCCTCGTTCATACTCGTTACTCCTGATAAGTAAATAACACTCGTACAAATATGTTTACAATTTTTTACATGTCTGGAAAACGAATCGATATACACGAGGGTTCAAGAATACGTTTCGTTATTAAATCTTTGAACTCTAAGTACTCTGCGAATAATACTAGACAAAACATAACTATTACTTAATACAGCTACTGTAATGTCTTTAAATTATTGTTTTTGTAGATAAGTAAAAAAAAAAAAAAAAAAAAAAAAAGAGGAAATTGTAATCAACGTTAGAAGTATATTGTAGGCCTTACCGGTAAATTGGAAAAATACAGAACTAGAACGCTCGGGACTGTGGGTATCTAATAAATTTCGGAGTTTGGAGACGGAAATCTTAAAGCCCGGGGAAATCTAATACGGCTAAAAAGGCGGGGGAGTAGTTCATCCGATATTAAAGAAGAGTGTACATTACATTACATTTTATCGGGTGCCTCTGAAACTTTATCTAGACTAATAATACAAATTCTATACACGATACTCTCGTTATTCTAATTAAATAATTATGTACCGCAACTAATGAAGTCGATATTTAAATAAAACAGTAATATCGTTTCTCTAACGAGCGAAGTACGAGAAGAGAAATATTATTACAATAACCGTTAGACGAGATTATTACTCCGCATACTTTCGACGGTTAATTTTTGAAATTTTGCGTAAACAACGGCCAGTCAAAAGGGAAAATGTCATACGGCAGACCCGGAAAAATATAAACAAAAGGTGTAAAAAAGGATTTGAAAAATACCGGGAAAAAGTGTTGGCCGAAACTTTTCTCATATACAAAAACGTTCCATCCATCGTGCAAAGTATGGTTATTTGTTTTAGACTCTGAACGGAGCGAGGAATGTATTGGTTTTTCAACGTTTATGTCGTCAATGTTTTTAATATTTCTTTTTTTTTTTATACTGTTTACAAAATTTCTACCAGAAATCTTGCTTCGAAGTATCGAGTATAGCACTTACTCCGAAAGGGAATTTTCCTGAGGTGGTACATTAATGAGGTCATTTTTTTGATTTTCCTAGGAGTTTTCCCAATAAATGGGATATCCCGCATTTCCAACTACTCACCTACAACAGTGACCCAATCATCCTATAAGTGTATCCGTTTTTTTTTGTTTTATATTCCCATTGTCGGGTTAGATATAACATAAGACGATTCTACGATTTATTCACGAATCATATTTACCACATCTATCAATGAAACTTCTCGAGCACGTTACTTGCCACATAAAAAATAAAATAAAATATAGATTTCGAAAATTCCGGTGGTTTTAAATACTCGGACCAGATCACCGCGTTCACCATCAAATAATGGTTAGCGATTACATACCAGCAATTCAAACTGAAGTTCTTTTTTGAACTAAACAATAAAAACGCACGTGGTTATGAACGTACGCCCGTGTAACTGTTCTAATCGACGTTAACATTTTGAAACAAAGAATTTAAATACTTAGCAGTCATATTTTCCAAAATAAAGTATAAAAAGTCTATAAAAAATTAACGGCAAAAAAGTGGGGGAAAAAAAAAACAAGAAAATAAAGTGCATTTAAAATATATGGAACGCCGAAGAAACGTACCCAATGGTTAATATAATTGAACTATTTTTTTCTACATTACTCTCTGAAATTAATTTGTCCATTATTGACGTATAATATAACAATACGAGAACGTATTTCGTTGTAAAATATATTGTATACTACGTTTGATAATGTTTTCCTATGTCCGTTTGCGAATAAACTGCCAGAAAATTCTCAAATCGTTAGTCGAAACGAAACATCTGTTTCAAATTTCAAGTCTACCAAGCCGCTATATAATACAATATTCTCGGAACGCTCTTCTTCTTTTATATTAGAAAATGTGTTAACAGACACAAAACACATACACACACACACACACACACACACACTCATACGCACGCACATATTATTATAAAACCAATAGTTTCTACACGCTCGACTCTCGGAATCTCATATAGAACTTTTCTTTTAGGAAATATTTCGGCGACGTTAAACAACTGCAGAATAATGTATGATATTTTAAAGGTTCTAAAAATCCTATATAACACAAATCCGATCCTCTATGATATTATATGAGTCGTGTAGTACCAATGAGAAAATGATGCTTTTTTTTTCAATTACAAAGTTTTTTTTTTTTTTTTACACTGCAATATACGATTATAGTATAATAAAATAATAAAGTAAAAACAAAATTAAATTGTTAATAAATGATTATAACCAATTATATTATATGAATGGAATTACGCGAAAAAACAGCATGACAATATTTAAAATTGAATGTTTGTTGTTTGTTAAATAAGTTGGAAAAGTTAATGGGTATTAAGAACTCAACAATAAGTAAAGTGTAAATTAAATCGAACAAAAAAAGTTAACCATTTAACGGGCGAATTATTGCGTCATACATTAATCAAATAAAGGGATATGTTGTTTCAAAAAAAAAATAATTTAATAACATGTTAAGTGAGTGTGATTTTTCGAAAATAATGATGTACGCTGTGAAACACGGGATAATATAATCCACGGTCTCGTGTGAGGATTCAGTCATTCCTCTGATCACGTAAATGTAATATTGCGTTAAAATTCAAAGACATTTGGATTGACTAATCGCGGTATAGAATTCAAAATAATTCGTACATTTTTTAGCCGAAGTAAAAATAATTTAAACTAGAGTAAAACTAAAGATTAACAAATAAATTACTGTTTTAAATAGATTTAACGTGTATTTATTTACGGTTGACACCTAGTTTCGGTTTAGGACAGTGCTGTACAATTATGAAAGCGAATACTTTCTATGTTAATTGTTTTTCGTATAATATTTTGTCGAATACTGGCGGGCTTTGAATCTATTTAATATAATAATCGAAACAATAACGTTCGATGGTATAATTATACGTTCAAGGACTAGTTACTAAAACTATATAACACGCGAATACAAAGGGGAATGGATACGAGAAGCTCTTAAAGTCTTGAGTTATATAATAATAATAATAATTTCAAAGCACATCCGAGGCGGAACGCGTACACATATGAAAGCATTCGGGTACTACAGCCGCCGTCATAGATGAATGTAAATATGTACCGTGACTATATAACTCCTTCGTGGTGGGGGAGGGGGGAGAGGACAAAATCCGATTTCGGCGGGTAAAAGAAGTATTAAAGGGGCGAAAAACCCCTTTTAGCCGCCACCATCGCCGCCGTACCGACACCGCCGGTATAACAACGGGACTGGAAAAGGGAAAATTTATCGAAAGACCGTCGAAGAAGGAGATAATATAATGCAGTGAGGTGTGTGTGCGCGTGAATATGTGTGTGTGTGTGTGTGTGTGTGTGAAACTGCAACAGAAATAGCAGGCGATGAAGGAGACGCGAGTTCCAATTATCGTCGTGTATACGGGCTGTGCTGAGGTGTTTTGACGCTTTTGTTCGGCTTTTCCAATATCGGCAGCTGCCCCTTTTGTGCGCGTACGAGACCGGAAAAAAGGATGTACCTAAGTACGTATTCCGTAAGTGTATATGCATATATATATATATACACACACACACACACACACACACACACACACATATATATATTTATTACGGATACATTTGTTGTACATTTTAGCGAGCGAACATTTCGGTTTTTGATTTTTTTTTTTCTCATTTTCATTCGGCTTTATAAAATAATCCGTAAGACTATAACGGTGTCGTGATCGATCGTCGGACATAATATTACACCTGACAAATGTAGAATACACCGGATGGTTTAAAAAAAGCCACGTGCGTCGGGTCACGTACACTAATTTGTCGTCTCCGTCTCACCAATCGCAAGCCGTATCTAAAAAAATTGCGTTCAGCAAAAGACAGAACGAAATAATTTTACCCCGTTTTCACAGTATAGTGTATTCGTAAAAAAAAAAAAAAAAAACATAAAGGCAAGAACATTATCTGCGTATGTCCCTACGTTAATTTATAAATCCGGATTTATAATTTTTTAGATACCAAACGTCTATAGTATACGTGTTCGTTTCAATGGTAAATGACATACGGGTGAATAGTAAAATATACTACTTAAAACGGTTCTGTATATTATTATCACGATTGCAGATTACCAAAATTCGAATTTTTTCGAAAACTTCGTGCGGCTATTCGCTGGTTCGCGATAAACAAATCCCGCATGCAGACTTTTAATTTGAGTGCTCCTCGATTACGGGTGGATCACGTTCAAAACAACGATAGTTTTTACGTTTATATCAAATAACCTTTTACGCGAGACGTCGAAAACAATACATTCCGACATTAATAATGTTTCGTAATTTGTACAGTAGCTACGCCGCTGTTAATATTATAACCTCCGTGAGAATAATAATACTATGATAATAATAGTTTGTTTTTTGTTTTTTTTTTTTTTTTTTTTTTTTTTTTTTGATATATTGCGCTACTTTCGCACAACGCATCGCATCGTAGATAGGTAGCTATAAGAATATTATTTTAAATTATCGTGAAATATATTCGTTCATAAAACATATTTACGATCGTTTTTTTTTTCTTAATGGAACCTATATTCGGTAGATAGTGAAAAAAAATATATATACGTTTTAACGCGTTCATAATTGACTTTTCAAAGAACACCCATAAAACATTCATACATACACATACACACACACACACACAAGCACACGCACACATACAGAAAACAAGAGCTGATACTGTTGATGAGTAGGCGACCGTAGTAGGGGAGGGGAGTAACGTGCAAGGATACGCGGGTTAGTAATTTAATTTGAATCCCGGACGCGATGATAAAACATTACAAACGAGATGAGATTCCGAGTGGTAAAATTAAATGTAAAATATTTTTACAGTCTTTAACTGTACGAAATAATTTACGATATTCCGTGGTTTTCATAAGATTTTCGACATACACGGAATAATTAAAAAAAAAAAAAAAACATTACGAAGGCGGTAGTTCAATCTCACATCAATTCACTTCAAGCGAAATCGACAATAGATTTTCGTTTTCTAATTATTAGTGTTTTGTATTTAATTTTCTTCTCAATTCATAGTTGGACGTTTTATTCGTGAACAGTTATTTATAAAACACGGGAATAAAAAAACATATACGGTCGTCGGTGAAGATAAAACACCAACGGCTACCGGAATGAATACGGGTTTTATTTTTATCGAATCGCCAACATTGTTCGTACAAAACTAAATAACGGTGACGAATACTAGGCCGTTTGTTTATTTTTCCGATTTCGTAATATATCATCTGTAGTAGACAGTAGTTGATACTGCAGTGTGAATTTATTCGGACGAAAATCAAACAACTATTATACTCGACAATAATATGATACACTGTTTGTACGGAAACGACGGGGACGTACGAGAAAATGGAAAAACGGGAATCATAAAAAAAAAAATACCAAAACTCAAGTACCACCAATTCAACCGATACCGGTACTTGCAACACCGACAACAGGCGGAAAAAGTTTAATCAATTAAAAACCGTTGTTTATAGCGGGTTTGCAAAATCAAAACTATTTTTCTACATTTATTCCAACAAAGAAAAAGTAAAATAATAACAACGGAGTGTAGCGGAACGCAGCATATTCTAATTCATATTATTTTTAGCAGCGTATTGGTACGCACAAAGAGTTTAACTACAGCCTACCCGTAATACGATTAGTTATTCACACTTTAGGAATCGTTTGATCGCAAGTGATGTAACCATCCGAAAATTCTCAAACTTATTTAGTGATTTCAAGATCAAAATTAGATTAGTTTATTACATAACAGCAATTAATTTGCAAATCCAAGAAGAAAATAATCCCCGAATAGTGTTTATAAAAAAAGATTTAAACAATTCTCCTAAATCGAAGCCCGGAACTGATTGAAAGTTATCCGAATGGTCCGTACTGTTGAAAAGGCTAAAATATATAAATAGCATATTTTATCTCAATTGTCGGGAGAAGTCCACTCTCGTTCTGAATTTCCACTCGACCCGATCTTCCACATCATCCTCGCGTACGCCCTTCGTCCCCACATCATTTTCAGATGCATTCGACTTCCTTATTTTACGGCATCCCTCTCTCTCTCTCTCTCTCTCTTCCCGTTTCCTCTTACGTTATTTATATTAAAAATTATAATGCTTTAGATTTCTCTCTCCCGGTAACATGCCGATACCGTGTCAGTATATTTTCGCTCATTTCGTCTACAATCTAATCCGCGCCTAAGCTACTTCGTATGCGCTCAATCTTTATCCCATCTCTCGCATCGCTCCACTGATCCGCCTGAGCATTCTCCTCTCCGTTAAACTCTCTCTATTCTGTTTTTTTGTCTACCGTAACACTCCGAACCATAAACCGCAATCGGTGGCACCTCACTCTAGTAGAACTTGCGTTCGAATCTCGTTGTAATTCACTCGTCATATTGAACGTCTGTAGGTTCCCGCCGCTCTACCCGGCCGCGTTTCGCGACTACGCCAAAGCTACCGTTATTAACAAATGAAAGATCCGACAGGCACAAAGAAAGGCATTAAAAAAAAAAAAAAAAAAAACATTCTCATTCTCGACAGTTTGGCATTTTCGTCTCGTCACCGAGCGTGACATTGCCGTGCATGAGCGGCAACGTGTTTCCCGGGGGCCGAGAAGAACGGCGCGATTAGACGGAATTCCCGTACGGGACCGTGGGCGCGAAACTGCGGCGGAAGAAAGCGGAAAATAAAACAACGGCCGCGGCAAGGAGAAACGCGTGTCGGCGGCACGAGGTGTCGGACGAGAGGGAGGACGCGATCCCCTATCTGTACGGACGACACGCGCGACACACACCTACCATTATCTCGCTCTCTTTTCGCGGGCCCGCGTTTCAGCTTGCCGCATAAAAACATTTGTTCGATTCTTTGTACGCGCGTAGTGCCACGCAACACACACATTATTATAAATAAATGTACAGGGGATAAGCCATGAATAAAACATGGCGGCGGCGGCGAATAGACACGTCAAACGGTAAATGACCGTGTGTGCGCGCGTGTGTGTACGGGCTGCACCCTTACCGTACACGCGAACAAATGTGTGTTTTATTGCTCCACGAGAACGGCGGAAAAACAGAAATAATACCTCGGCGTTTTCGATAAATCGCACACTTATAATACTGCAACGGCAGCACCGCCGGCAGCCGGGACGCGGCGGTGATTTGTGTGTCGCCCCGATCAAAAGAGCCGCCCGCACGGAAGACCGAGGCGGCGCCGCCGCCGCCGTCGACAAGCCCGCGCAGTGTTGCCGTTCGACCACGTGTATTATATATTGTTGTGTAAAAATTAGTTTTATTTTTTGGTTTTTTTTTTCTCTCGCCGAATACGTCATCGTATCTTCTTTCGGCCCACGCGAAAAACCGACGGGCCCGTTGCGTATGACCCGTGTTGCCGGTCGCACGTGTCGTTTCTCTCGTTAGGATGATTAGTTAAAATTTCACGGTAGCGCGTGGGTAGAAGACCGCCCAGAAGTTATAATCCGCATAGCGTAGATACAACGATAGGAAAAAAACCGTCTGTCCGGCGAGCCGTGTCGTGGTTTTGTAAAAAAAAAAAAAGCTGAATAATGAGTTAATGAGACAACAGGCTAATGACGACGGGTGCAGCCACTGTTGTAGACGGTAAGACGGGAAACTAGGAACGGAATATAGACGTGAATTCAATAGTCTATAGGCAACGGTTAACCGTTTCTAACGAAAAAACGATTCTGAGCGGAGTTCAGTTGACAGTGTTGCTTTTTCAACAACGTGTATGTTATGATATGGTAAAATAAAAGTATGCATTAAATATTTTCTTTGATAATATTTACTTTATATTGCTGCATTGTACATATTTTCCCGCTCTCCTAAACTTCCCCTGTTTTCTTCCTTTTTTTTTTTTTTTTGAAAACTACTTGGAAAATCAAAAAATTACCTGCGATTTCCATTTGGAAAAAGTACTATCATTCAAAACCGGAGCAAAATGTATAGTAGAAAAGTTGTCTACAGAAAAAAAAATAATAACAATAATAAACTTCATTGTAAAATCAATACGTTCCTCGGTCAACTCAAAAACTAAAAACTAAAAAATGACTGCAGTACTCCGGAAAAGAAAAAAAGAAAATAGTATAGAACACCAACATTGCTGCTATGGGATAATACGGTTTTGTTTCAACCGGGTTTTATTAATTTAGAGGCGAGTAAAATGTTCTCCCTTAGTAACGGTATGCACGGGAAGCCTTTTCGGAGAACACGTCTCGAAATGCTAAAATTTATACGAATAGCGTCAAAATTTAAATTTTAAACGTGTACATAAAAGTGACTACATCACGTGCGATTTTTTTTATTATTATTTACTTCTGCAACTTACGGCGATTCTTCGAGTAAAATTGTCCAACATTTTTACACGGTCAATATAGTTTTGTTCACATAAAGAAAATCAAAATTTAAAAAAAAAAACTAGAAAAATAAAATTACTATAAATAACTTATCAAATTTTCCAAATTGTTTTAAAAATAGTATCGCTTCTGGTAAATGTCATTATTGGTATTTTATGAAAATGTCAGATAATCAGTACGGAATCCCCAAAAAAAAAAATCGAAAACAATGAAACTGTTATTGCTTTAAATCTTCCAAAATTTTTTTTTTCTTTTTTTTTTCCTAATTATTATTATTGCATATACTGTCAGAGGAAATCAAAAAATGGCCACTTTAATGCATCGAACTTGATACAATACTACAGAAAAGCTTTATTATCATTTGTTTATATATCGGGAGCAAAACGTTTGGTAAAAAAAAAAAAAAAAAAGGGTTTTTAACAGCCAGAGAAAATATAACGATCAGAATTTGAAAAACATTCCAAGGGAAGGAAATTGGATTCCCTGTGGGCGGACTAGTGGCAACTCTCGTGTGCGATTGCTGTTGTACGTGATTAGCGAACAATTACGAGATTAAAGAAGTTTTCAATCGCACCGGGAACTGTTTAGTAATAATATTAAACTGCGATTGAAATACAATTTTTTCAATATGTTCTCTCGTATTCAAAATAAACAATCGGATATTGTGTTACAGTTATGGACGCGAGTGTAACGATTAATCTAGTCTCTTTTTTTATTGGTTTTTTTTTTTATTTCCCTCCCCCTCCACATATTAAATACGGTACACAAACAAACAACTGCAGTTTATACGATTGTGTACAATGATAGTTTTTTTTTTTTATCGTGATCCAGCTATTATTTACAAAGTTTGCGATTAAAGTGTATTTTGTTTTTTTTATTTTCAATCATTGTAGAACCGACGGTTTATTGATCATATTTACAATATTTACAAACTGTTACTCTCATCCCGTACACTATAATCCCTTCATTATCAACTTATGATTTTCAAACAACCACCGCCTCGCGTTTTCAATACAAATTCAATAATATTCTAAACGATTTGATACGCGTTGCACTATAATATTGGATTCACCGTTTATGAATTATTTATGAATAATCGCATGCAACTAGAGTTCGGATTTCTGTGCAAAAACATATTTCATACGACCGTATTGCCGTTTGATGGGAGTAAGACATGTGTGCGTCCCACCGTGCCGTAGATTCTATCGAAAAAAAAAAAATCGACCTTGGAGAATATTTCTGAATATTTAAACATATTTCCGCTACATTGATTTATGTTAAAGATTATTCTCTAGTTTTTATTTTAATTTTAATATTTTCAATCGCCGTTACACGGTGATTTCCTGATATCAAACCATAGACACATACACCCACGACCCACCTGCAATATTAAAGATGATAATAGTAAATACGATTTCGGTTACGTCGACGGGCATACTGACGCATACTGATGTCTGTTACCGTTTTAGCTAGGTATCCGTTCATTTTTTTTGAAGGTATTTGCATCAATTTTCGACACGCACAAACGTAATTATAGGTCGATGGTGACACGGCAAAATGATCTAAACGATTCTTTGGGGTCCAAGCGATACGGTTTCGCCATTGGATGGAGAAATACGTGTTTCGTCCACTGCGCTTGCGCAAAAACAGCTGTAACCGTTATTTGACGAATAATTTAAATTGAATTCTCAATTATAGGGTCTAAACGACAATAGAAGAAATGCTTATTAATAATAAGGAAGTACAAACACAAAAACAATTATTCGATGAAAAATATTTCCTGTTTCAACCGAAAAAAAGTTATTTTGAACATAAAAAAAAAAAAATATGTTATAATAACAAATAAACGTTTTTCGTCTCCCCTGTGAAGTATGAATTTTGTCACTTAGAATCTTTTGCCGTATCGCCGTCGATGTTTCAAACGTCTCAACATAATCTTAATCCGGCCTCTGCATAAAACAGCGTGAAATTCATCCCGGAGGGGTTGGGAAAGGCTATAAAACGCGGAACTATTTTCCGACGATAACATTACATCTCTACTGCTCGTAAATAGAAAATCCAATATCGAAATGTTTATTAAAACATTATCGTTCCGAATTTATTTTAAAATTACGAGGAGAGAAGAGCCAAACGGTTGCATGAAATCAAAAGTTAATAACACGCATTTACGATGCACGGACCGAAAGTAAAGTTTTGAAAATATTGCAAATAAAGTTCGTTTTTTAAAATATTTTATGACGATGGAAAAAAAAATTAAGTTATTAAGTTTATTTTGTTTTTTTAAATTATAATTGATCAAGAGCGTATTCAAATTTAGTCTATTAGGCCATTCAAATTCGGTACTTTTCGTAAAAATACATACACAAAACCTTTCGAGGAGGGGGGCGATGATTATTGAAACTCCTTAAAGCAGATTCTTAAAGACACTATAATATAATGACTATACTCAAACCGTTCGTGTACATAATCTCATTCCCCTGACTTTATTCGGGGCTAAGCGAATAAAACCACTTGAAATTTTCACCCGAAATCGTATCTTTTCGATTTGCCTAACAAAACAACAGCTATAATTCCCGAGTTTAAGGTCATTTAGTCCAGAAGCCGCTAAAAGTATAAAAAAAAAAAAAAAAACGGGCAAAATATGTACACCTTTATTGTTCAATACACAATACAGTGCAGTAGGTTCCGGTCGAATAGGTTTGATTTAAAAAAACTGCGCATGGTCAAAAAATATTCTACGACACGGTACGCATCACTTAGAGTGTTTATATTA
Source organism: Cinara cedri (assembly GCA_902439185.1). Taxonomy (NCBI): domain Eukaryota; kingdom Metazoa; phylum Arthropoda; class Insecta; order Hemiptera; family Aphididae; genus Cinara; species Cinara cedri. The sequence goes on from CABPRJ010000001.1 coordinate 6,388,921, forward strand.
TAATAACAATAATAATTTTATGAACGGTAATGAACTCCAATTTCAATTTTTTTTTTTTTTACAGCAACGGTAGACATTCAAAATTTAAAGATGATGTCCTCAAAGGTTATACATAAATAATACCCGTCCCCGAAGAGTACTACTGCCGCGGCAATTGGAATAACCGTTCGTACTTAAACGAACCGAACGTATTCCATTCGTCCGTGATCGGCGCAAGCAAAAAAAAAAAAAAAAACTGCCCATACATAATAAAACGGTATTATTTGAGGGTTGCCGCATATAAATAGTACCGTAACAATACAAAATCGGTTAAGAATATCAACTTGGGAATTTCAAAAAAAAAAAAAAATAATAATAATAATAAAAACCCTCGCACATGTGACTACCCGCACGATCGAGTTGGAAACAACAATTTATACGTTTCCGATTGTTTATAAACCCCTTTGCAAATAGTTCGTAACAGTTTTAAACATTTTTCGAAAATACTCGCCTAATAAAAATACGCTTAATTTGGTTTCTTCTTCGATTTCCAGACGAGTTTTTTTCTCGTTTTTACGTTTTTTTTTTTTATTAGCGTCCTGTTTTCACAGTGTAAATAGCCCGGTACTAGCAGCCGTCCCCCGAGAAATTTACGACCTTACGAAAATTTACAACCGTCCCGTTTCGTAAGTGTTAAAACGATACGCGGAAAGTAATCGTTTCCATCGACGTGTACCGTCGGCCGCGTGTTTCGATTGATAACGTCGTATCCGCCGGGCGACGATTTCGTGTTTCGATAACGTTCGTCCGAAACGATCGGCGACCGCTATCGTACAAGGTTTAGTAAAAAAAAAAACGAAAAAAAAAAAATCGCGCAGGAACAACCGTTGAACTGTTCTGCGGGACGCGCGCGGCGAACAACAACGCACCGTGCACCGTGTACTGCGCTCCGCCGACTGTTTCCGAAACCCCGAGAACGCCGTGATCGCGCGCCTCCGCGGCCGGAAACGAACGTTAAGGACGCGCGGAAAACACACGCGGGACACACCGAGGTTAGGTTATGTTAAAACGCACGCGCGCGGGTCGAAGTTTTAATAGTGTTTGTATGTAAATACGCCTACGGGGGGGGAGGACGTACCGTCGCGTAATAATATTTTACCGCGGGTTAGGTAAGCATAATCGCGTATTATAAACGTTCCGGGCCGCGCTACCGAAATAATTATGTTTTACCGTGACAACGGTTTTTGTTTTTAGATTCCGCGTCTAACGCGGCGGCGGAGTGACAATATCCGTAACCGTTGAGTTACCGACTGCAGTTTCGCCGGATTCCCGAACGGACGACGGTATGCGGATACGGTTAAAAGATTATCGTTTTGTTTTTTTCGCCGCGTTGTTTTCTTATCGGTTTTCACCAATTTCGAATTTTGACGTAACCCGATTGGAAAAAAATAAAAAAAAAAAAAAATCAGCTTTTCGATTATATTTTCGATTGCTTATTTTCACAGGCGGTTTAAATTTTATCGGCGTATGTAGGCGCAAAGTTTCGAACGCGGTCCGCGTTATAATACACGAATCGAAGATAAATCATGGAAATAGATAAAAAAAAAAAAATAAAAAACGATTCTGAGAGGAGGACTCGGAACCTAATAACCGTGCGAATATATTATTTTTAAACAACGTATTGGCAATCCGGTCCCGTTTCAATACGATTCGACTGAAAATTATTGTCGTATGGCACGAGGGAGAATAATAATCGTGTATCGCGCAGTTTTATATTCTATGTTATTTTATGAGACATATCAAATACGAAAATTATATGATACGCTTGGCGTGAGTTTTTGACTCGGGGCCAGAAGTGAAACAATCCAACGGCGTGTAACAAATAAATACAAATGTAGATGATTTCTTTTCCTTCGCCGCCCGACGTTGTTATTCGACGTACGTTTGCACAGTCTCAATGGCGATACTGGTGTTATTTCCACGCGAAATTATACGAAAACTAAAAAAAAACTTTTTTTAAAAAATACCCTTTTTCGTTATTGTTGTTTTCTTTTTCCGATTGTGAAAGTTTTGCTCTACCGCCGGCCACGGCGTTAATAATAATTAGGACGCGTCGCGCCGGGTCCCTTTGAATGTTTATAGCGAAAAAATCGAATAAAAAAAAAAATAACACGCTAATCAAAACTCACGGAATACCTAATGAAATAATATCAACGCGATCGGTACAATTTTCGCGCGGCGATTCGTAATTTAAAATCGCTCGATCGTATTCGCCAACGGATTACCGCGTGGTGTTCAATCCGGTAAAATTATCCGAACGACTAGATAGGTATATTTTCAATTTTTATCGTACGTCCAGATTGGTTCATACCGTTTTAACCTATTTCTGTTTCGAACAATTATTCGACTTCGCATACTTCTTTTTTTGTACGAAACGCGGGGAAAATGTTCGATTTTTTTTTTTAAATATGAGTGAAAAAGTCTCGTCATTTGAGTGGTCGAAATAAAAATAATAATATTTTCGAATTGTTCGAAATCGAAGAAAATTTACAAAACCGCTTCCGACAGTCTTAAATTCTTTCGCTCAAATTATTCACTAGTCTCTGCATAACTGTATACTACTATACTATATATGCATAAGTGCGCTGCGGTGAATTCCAAGGGCACCCGGTGGTGAAAATCCAGAGGGCGGGGAGAAACCCTTAATTTTTATTAATGACCGAACATTTTTATTATATGTATTGTGTGTATTTGCAAAAACCGTTTAAAGGTATTTTAATGCGATAATATAAAATTGTGCGCTTATAATGACTAATCGAACACGAATTGAAATTTTCCTTTCTTTCCCCAAATTCTTCAACAACGTTGTCCCGGTATTTTGAGATATCGAATGTGAACACAATTATTTTAATTCGCTGGAAAGCTAAGTGAAGTCGTCGACCCCCTGCTGCTCGGGTGACCGTTCTCGGTGGATTCGACTAGTTCTTTTAAATTTCATCGCGTTCGTAATTCGAACGTGCGCACAATTACTCGAACACCGCGAACCACTGCTAGACCAACCCATGTATATAATAATATGTCACGTTGGGTATGTCCGCGGATCAAGTCCATCGTAACGTTCGCCTCTCGGAGTCGTCGTCGGTAACCGGCCAAACTCCATTGACCCGCGATTGTTTTGCGACGGGTCTACTGCCGGACGACCGACCAGATGTTACTCGCGTACTCACATAACGCCGCCGCGCCGATAATCGCCCGTGAAAAATCCGTGCAATTAACGGCGGCGTCGACAAGCCGACATACCGCCAAAACCTTTCTTATTCGTTTTTCATTCCCCGGCCCCGACGGCCTTGTTTACTCTGGAACACGCATAGGCCACGTGGTACCTAGCCTTTGTAATCGGTAATGTAATACAGTGTAAAGGTACAAAGGTACACATCTCGGCGTATGCTTTTAAACATCAGGTCCGGTCATATATTTCGATTGTTCCCTCGCGAAAAACCGACAGTTAGAGTTCACTTGCGGGCGAGTACACACACACACACACACAGTCGTTTACCGAACGTAAAACGGAACTATACCTCGTGATAACAGATACCAGTTAAAATAGATAACACGATTTTGTCACGCTTTACACATAGTTTATACACCGGATGTCGATTTTGAATATTCAATCACAAGTAATGAACCGTATTTCATGGTAGGGGGTAATTTATGGTCGTACGTGACGGTAGACGCTAATTTCTTAATGGTAAGGTATACGTATTATAAGGACTAACCAGTAGGTCAATCCGGAATTGGTTACCGGTATAAACCTGCTAGGCCGTTGAAATCGTATCGCTAAAGGGTTTATATTTTCCGCTATAGCATATAGGCTATCATTTTTCCCACGTCGTATTATATTTTAATACGGCCTTCATAGCGAATAACACAGTCGCGGTTTTTCAACGGCAGGCATCTCTCTTTTTTTTCTTTTTTTTTAATTACTTGCAGCTTACATTCAGTGATGATGATACGCCTTGACATGACGTGAACACCGAGTTTTTCAGATTGAGGGAGAAATTCGTTCGTTATAAATGATTAATATAAAAGGTTTTATTTTAATAGCATGTAAAGGGATTTTAAACTATAATTTGTTATAGCGTAAATTTAAGATTAAAAAAAATATTCGTTAAACGGCATTCGTTATAAATATTTATGAACTGCCGTGTTTTTTGACATTTCAGATGTAGTCACAGCTCGGGAAACGTTTGATCAACAGCGTTGAAACGTAGCAGATTAATAAAATGTATCTAGATAACGACGAAAAATATTTAAATTTACTCGGATAAGATAATAAATAATTTGGAAATTTATCGGGTTAAAAATGATTATACTCGTAGACGAAAACTAAACATGTCAAATGTTAAACTGTTCTCTACGCCAATAGTATAAACGGTTAGCTATTAGTAACAATTATATATGTATGAACTTTTTATTAAAACGGAAACTTATATAGTTATTTTGTTTTTCGGCGGTATATTTCTATTAAAGGTTGGGCATTAACGAGTTTATAAGTTAAAACGAAGTCAATTTAACTTTTAAACTTCATAAATAAATTTTTTTGAACTATTAACTTAAGGAATACAAAAGAATTAACTTTTAATTTACTTAAGCGTATTTTATATTTAAACGGGTTGAGTAGATTTAAATTTTTATTTGTATGATCATAAAAATTTAAATACAATATAGACCTTTATAGTAGTTAACGAACAATATTTTCATAATTTTTTTAACTATCTTCAATTAAGTTGAAAATTTAATATCAATATTCGGTTAACTTCAAACTTAGTTGAATCGATAGATTACTTTTGATAAATTTTATTTAAATGTAAATTTAACTTGAATTTACCGGGTTGAAAAAAAATCATTGACTTGCCTAGCCCTGTGTCTATTCGAATGTTAAGTAAATATTAACAGGTAAATCGTCCATCGCTGTCCGGACCGCAGTAATCGTGTAACTGATTTCGCGGCATTTCGGTAAGCCGCGAACGGTGTCTGGCCGAAAATATCGAAACCGTCATTCGTACGGCCGCGATACCGAACCAGTGAATACCGAGAAGGAACAAGACGATAATAAAAAAAAAAAAGGGGGAAGGTCGAAAATAGGATCGTATGATAATTGTGTAAATCAAAATACTAGGGAAAACTATGGCGTGAACGTGATAATGGCTCGAAACACGAAACTCGATTAATGTCGACGGTCCGTCGGCTGTCCGAAAACGAGAAATTCGACATTCGCGGCGTAGACAATTTTAATAAATAATTCGACTAGCGAACGACGGACGGAATCGTCCGCGCTACCGGACCGGAGACGCGTGACGCTGACGGACGTTACGCTCTAAGGGGCGGCAGGCGATTGCGGATGCGTTTCGGTTTCGAACGGCTGCGTGCGCGCGTTCCATTGCGAACGAAACTGATTCCGCCTCGTTGAAATTCGCAAACATTGTTGCGTCCGAGACGGCTGTCTGTTGACCGTATCCGCCGTGGGCGTTACAACACATTATCGTCGCACCTCGCGGCCTACAGAGCGTCGCGCGCCGCGGCGGCGGCGGTTTCCCCGGCGGCCAGAAAAACAACGGAACGGGATCGCGCGGCGCTCGGGACGGGCAATTTCGCTACGCCGCGGCGCCGGGGACCCTATCGCCGTCGTCTTCCGGGGACCGTATCGGATATAACGTCGTTCGCGTTATTATTACGCCTTGTATCGCCTCCGTAACGTCGTATTGTTATTATTATTATTATGTACGAGTAATATCGCGACATTATATCGTTATTGTATTCCGGGCCGAGGTTTCGCGTCGAAATTCCCGCTCTTTTTTTCTTTTTTTTTCTTCTTTTTATGCGAACACATTCTACTAGGAAAAGAACTCCGATTATCGAGTGAGCACAGGCCTTTTCTAAAACGAAACGCTTTGTGGATACTCTGGAGAGGTCGTTTTTTTTGAAATTCTCACGAATATTCCGGATAATGAGGAAAACCCGGTTCTATAGGTTACAAAAAATTTCAACGATTAATTACACAAATTTGTCATCGGCAACAGTTTTCATTTATTTCATGTTATAATTAAGTTTTCATTTATTTTAATTTAAATCTTTTCTAGACAATTATCGTTGTCGTGGAATCGCACATTGTTGTAATCATTTTAATCATATCATCATAATATAAAAATATATATTGTTGACAATGCTGCACTATCAACTCAGAATCGGATTTTCGATAGCAATGTTTTTAGATTTTCAACGTAACGAACACTATATTGGTTCTACAGAGATATTTTTGTTTTTATTCTTTTAAACTGCAGTGCGTACAAATTCTACCAGAAATCTTGTTCCGAAGTATCAAGTATGACAACTATTTTGAAAAGGCCATTTTTTTTTTTTTTTATTTTCCCAGGAGTTTTCCCAATAAATGGAAAAAAACCGAGAGAATAAAGGATAACAGGTACAACATTAAACATTTACTATTAAGGACAATTTATAAATCATATAATATATATGACATGTATACATATTATATTGTTGGCAAAACAACACTATTAACAGAACTCCAATCAGAATCGTTTTTCGTTAGCAATTGTTAATCGTTGTGTACAGATATACATTACATTTCCCCTTCTACCTTCCATATCTTCTCACATATACAACAGTTACAGACCCACGTACGAAGTATGTCTGTCTTTTTTTATTATTTACTTAATTTCTGGATTATCTTGACTACAACGGATAAAACAAATATAATTATATACGAATATATTATAAAAACCTTACCGTTTTTTTAATTTCCGCCCAGAAAGGTTTTTTTTTTTTTTATTACTATGATTTACACGTTGCATAGGTATACAAACGAAACTACCCTATTTATTATACCTTCACAACTTCCCACCTGTATTGTACAACAGCGGGCCGCGTGTATGACGACGTATTTGTCGGGCTTTTTAAATTTCTGTACGCTTCATTATTATAATACTATTTTCGAGTTACGACCGACAACAGTACGTGGTCTGTTTTCAGTACTCATAAAATTTAAAAGCCTTTCTTTTCCCCACTTTATTAATCTAATTTTCCGTGTATTTTTTTTTTTTTTTGTTTTTTTTTTTGTAAGTTTAGTCCGCTTTAAAATCGTACAGGATTTCCACACACAATACGTGTATACCATGTGTAAACTATTTATGCCTTCTCCTCGTTTTCCTCCGCCTACCACGACGACGTTACAACAAACGTATGGAAAAAATAATAAATATAGAGTTCTCGTACAAGCCGAACGTGTCGCGTACGTTTATCATCGTTCTTCGCGTCGTCCTCGGTGACCTCCGATTCGCGAATAAATCGAACCCACGCGATGAATGCGCATACCAGGAAGGACCTTTCTACAAAGGACAACCTCACCCCTCTCAATCCCGTACATCCTTTACCAAACATTCCGTACCCGCGATGACGTGTAAATTTCTAAAGGGCTCCTATATACAATATTGCCGACAGACACGTAATAAATAACGCATATTATAATGATAAACATATTGGTGTACTTTAGTGCGGTGGTTATTTTCGAAAGTCGTGATTTTTGTCGGTAAGCCCCTCGATAATATTATTCATTAGAAACGTATAAAAAACGATAACTATTCATTTCTGAGACTATACGTACCGCGAAAGGGTTTGCCGAAGAGAGTGCCTACCGTAGCTTTTTAGTATTTGATAATTTGATTATTATTGTTCGAGTTATATTAAAAAAAAAAACAAAAAAAATACAGTGCATCGCCCAAATGAAAGTCCACGATATTATTTATATAAAACTGCACAATAATAACGTCTATAAAAAGTACGTTTACACGATTTTTGCACTTTTGTTTCGGTATCCTATAAATAATGACCACGCCCCAGTGCACCTATATCATAATATATTGTATATAGTATTTTTGGCTCGGCCCGCCAGTCGGAAATCGTATATAATATCGCGGTCATCCGTTCGTTTATTGCCTTTTGGATATTTCGGGGGGGGAGAGGGGGAGGGAGAATGCGCCGACAAATATTTTAAAAGTCGGATAAATATATTATACGCTATCTCAATAAAAACGGTACCTAAAATGTATTCAAAATCGTTTTATCGTCGAGTAATTGCGCAATAAACTACTGCACTTGAGAAGAACGTCCGGAAATCGTCAAGATTTTGTACGATACGAATAAAAATACGCCTGACGCGACAAAAAAAAAAAAAAAATAGAAAAAAAATGTACGTTTCACGGAAAATTGAGTTGTAACATAAATCCTGTAGATCCACGACGACGGTGTATTACATAACGCGGCGCACCGAAATCGTTTTTCCGCGCGTCACAGCTCCACTACGTCAATAATGTACGGCCCTGCGCTTGAAATAGAAAATCAAGAATACAATTTCACTGAGAGCGATATAAAATGGAACAAAAAAAAAAAAAAATGGCCGTGGGAAGTCGGAAATTCCGTTTGGATCGCGAACGAAATACGATTATTCCGAGCGAGGCTTTTTTTTTTTCCTATGTAAATCAAATTGAACGAATATTATTTATAACTGCGTTTGCATAGTATACTTTTACTAATATTTTTTTTTTTTTTTTTTTAAATTTCTCTAGAAACGAAAGCGAAACAAATTGTCGAGCATCTATTTATTAGAGTACAAAGAAAAATTAATTAATATAAATCGGAAAAACTGGAACCGCTGTGGGTGACCTACCGGCATAGGTGAGTGAATCGGAAAGTAGGACGTATAGGGTAATTTTATGTGCACAGTTTATACGATGTATATGAAAAAAAATAAAAAAAAAAAAAAAAAAAAAAAGGAGAATTATTTAATTGTTTAAAATGATAATCAATTCGTTTAAAAATTATTATGAAAAAAAAAAAAACGAAACAAAATGTTTGGCAAGTGTGTTTAGAATATCCAAACATGCATCAAATAATGTTCCGCGATTAACAAAAAATTCACATCGTTTGAAATAAGCACGGCACCGATAAAAAAAAAGAATTTCTTTTTATGTGAAACATGGTTGTACTCGGAATTTAAAAAGTAAAAAACTCGAAAACGTCCAATATCGGTATAGGCGTATAAATAACTCGAAAAAAAATCGATATATTTTAGAAGTTATACTTGAAAACGAAACGATTAACGTCGGTTTTCGGTGAAATCCGCAAAACTTCGGGTCACCCGAAATCACGTTCAATGAAAACTATGAAAACTTTTGTTTCGTTATTGTTTTAATGTTTTTAGTAAAATTTTAATACGAGTTTTGTTTTTGTAGTGACTTATATACAATATACTTATAAAACTGTCGCCTTTTTTTTTTTTAAAGCCGCAGTGGAAAATACTGTATAAAGCTCGGTAGCCCGGTAGAATATCCGGTACACAATATTATTATAGCCGTCACTTTTAATAATTTTCTATAAAACGATAAAAAATACTTTTAGAATCTAAAAAAAAAAAAAAAAATAACCACCGGTGAATCCGGCGGTCGAAATTCATTACTATGCCACAGCCGTTGACGACACGCCCTGCGGCGGTCGACCCTGGCGTTTTAATATTTTTTTTATATGTGATTAAAAAAAACAACACCAACGAATCCGACCGAATCGGACGGGACATTAAAACGAATCATAATAGCATAAAATATACGCCCTCCTGACCTATGTAGTTTTTTTTCGAAATCGCCGAAATTTCGTATATTACGACGGCGTTATCGTCCATCGATGACGGACACGGTAACGCGACCGTTTCCACGCAGTCAGTAGTAATTACGAATAGTAGTGCTTAAAAAAAATCCGATAAAAACGTTCGAAACTTAACAATTATGAAATATCCGTACACGAAATGGTATATATCTTACAAATCAGTGTTTACCCGCAGGCGTCAGACCGAAAGGAACGTCGAAAAGTGATCGTGCAAAAATACACGAGGAAAAAAAAAGCGCGCAAGACTGCAATAAGGTTTCCGGTATCGGGAAAAAACGGGAATGCGGAAGGGCGAATGATCGCGGATATGGCTCGTAACGGACGAGAGACCAGAGGAAATTATCGCGGACGGAACGGAAGTGAAATACTTACGGAGCGATCGATTGATTCAAATACAATTGTCGCTTTCGGACACGAACGTTTATTAAATGTCTGTAAGCTTGTGACGTTCGTAATAAACGGAATGCGATATTTCCGCGACACGAAAAAACCATAATATATTTAAGATTATTTACGGAAATTCGGACGGCATCGGATAAATAGTCGATTTTAAATAATTATTGTTTCGACCGTTTATCGGCGGGAAACGTCGCGCGGGCATGTGATTGCGCGGTGGCCGCCCCGTTTTTCGGTCCGCTGCCGGCGATCCGAACGACCCCGGCGGTCGTCTCGCGCACCGCCGGCTTTGCGGGCTGTGCAATTATCGTATTATTGTTTATCCGGGGGTAAAACGTGTACCGTGACCGCGCGCACACCGTTCGTATTGTTGTTGCCGCGTGCGAAAGGAACGCCGCCGCGGCGCGGAATTTCGATGTCAAATCGGCACGCCGTGATTCGCGCGATTGTTTTCGGGGACCGCGCGCGCAGGAATTCCGCCGGTTCCCGCCCCCCGTCGTTCCCCGCGGCCGTCGTCGTCGTCGTCGCAATAATTAAGGGCGTGTGCGGCCGGCAAAACGCCGGTAAATCAAACACGGAGGGGGGCACGCCGTCGAGGGGTACGCGTTACCGAAAATATCGAACGGACCGTAAACGATTTCCCGCGCGGATCCGACGCCGCCGGCGTTTTATCGACTGTTTCGCGTCTGGTTCGTCCTCCGGACACGATAGAAAAACGTCACGTTTCAGCGAAAACTAAACGGAAGTTTAAGACCCTCGCAGGCTGCCACCGCTCGGTTCCTCGCCGAAATTTCGGGTATCGAGCCTTCCAGAGTACCGGAAAACTTCCCCGAGAAACTACGACTCCGTAAGACCATGGTCGTTCTCCCATACACGAGACGAGACTGAACACGTTCGGTTTAATTGCAACGGTCGTCTGCGACACAGATACGGATACAGATCCAAGCAATAGTCGCATAGTTCGGAAATCCTTTCGTTACTCGTCCGATACAACGGTTCAAAACGTTCTGTGAGGACAATAATATGCAGTTCCCTCGAAACGACATGACCATTTACGTTTATATTATTAGCCATAAGTAGTAACGACACCAAAATTTTAATTTTTTCCTTTTTGCTTTTTAAATGTAAAGACCACATTGACTGTCGTCAAAACTATCCGATCCCGTGTTCAATACAAAAAGTGAGATTTTAACGAGGCGACCCCAATCGTTTAAATGATCCACACGTGATTTTCTTTGTGTTTAGCTGCGCTAGTGGGAGAGCTGCCTAAACGTTCCGCGCTCGATACTTTTTATAATATGGCCGAAAAAATGTTGTAGCAAAAGCCCGTTAGTTGTTCTTCCGCGTCGCCGGGAGATAATTTTTTAATTCGATTTGCAACAAAGTGTAAGTTTCACGTCGTAATAATATTACGCATTATATTAATATAGCAGTTCGTGTGTAAAGCGTGCGGACTTCGTTTACTCCACGTCGTGTTACAAAATTCAAATTGCGTTCGAAAAATATGTTCGTACAATGGTATTACATTACACACCGATTTCGATGCGGCATAAAATAATAATTACATTTATTGTTATTCGAAAATATTTCATCGTCTATAATCGTTTATTTTTTTCCCCTCTCCCCCCTCCCCGAAATTTTTTTCGGTTATTCATCGGTAACTTATTAATTCAAAAAGTAATAATGCGTACCTACCTACTTACATATTGTATTTTAAAATAACTACCGACTTAAGTTTCCGACGAATATAATAACCATAATAATAATAACATTACCTACCGAATAAATAAAATAACGCGGGTAGGTATCGAAAATGTTTTCAAAGTATATTATTATATTATATTAATTTAGTTTAAAAAACATACAATTTACTTCGTTGCAAAATTAGGTATTCCCGCGTAGCGCTGACGGGCATAATAAAAAGTTACCGCAACAAAACCGTATAAAAAATATTCGCCCGGTATTATCGTTATAGATAGGTGGGCGTAATAAATCGTCGAGGTTTATTTTGGGATAATATTTATTACGGCAAATCGTCGACGTTGTACATGTCCGGTGGACGATTGACGGCGCAAAAATATTGAAGTATGGCAATATCCTATACGGTTTTAGATAGAAAACGGTTACCAGACGGGTCGTCAAAAATTGATCTGCCCGAGAAATAAATACCCGAATCGGGACCGTGTCGCCGATATTTCCGAAACCTATGCTCGAAATCACGGTCGACGAGACGAACAAACAAAAAAAAAAAAAATTCCAAAAGTTCGTGATGTGAATCGACTCAATTCAAACCTTCGGTACAATATAGCCGAAAAATGATTCGAATTCGAAATTTTAATAAACTAATATTGTACAATAACGTCGGGGTGTATTTCACTCGATGTGGATTCGTGGATGGGTAAGACTCGGAAGTAAGACTAGATAAATTTGTCAATACGCGCACATCGAAAAACCGGAAGTATGGAATAAAATACAAAATACAATAAGCGATAGCGTTCGCCGCAACGGAGATTGAATACTTTTCTGTGCGCGACGGGGATATAAATGTGCGAATACAATTTATTTATGTTCAACAGTGGCACCCATTTTGTACGGTGTATTAGAATTTGAAATTCAAAAGCACCACCCACCTCAAAAACTGTTAACAACGTAAATATATGCTTTCCGACCCGTACAACTTACTACGTTGAATTTGTGTATCCATTCTACCCGACCATCCCGAATCCCAATTACCGGGAACACCCGTCCGCCTAAAATCATAATATGATGTGTAGCGACTGGTATACTCGAAGTATAATACGGGCGCCACTGATGTTTAAAATATTTAATGCTTTAAGTAACGTTGAATTGATCGTTCGATAGTACGCGTTAAATAATATTCAAACATTCGAAAACCAATCGAAAAATAAAACAAAAATCGATTTTTTTTTTTTTTTTTTAGACAATATTAAATATTGTACAAAATACGTATTTTAAATGTTCAATTTTCAAACTCTTCGCGTTAAACAAAACGTATTTCTAGGTCGGTCTGCCATGAAATAGAGAACACATAGAACAATAATATGCAACTCCAATAACGTCCCAGCCTTAGTGATAAGTGTTTAGCGATTACAATAGTTCGATTTTTTTCTAAACACTTATAATCATTTTTCATTTTTTTTTTTTTAATTCGACCACTAAACGAAATTGACCGTATTTTCGACGCGTATTATTATTTATTGACTGGTTTGCTGATTTTTGCCGTGCTCACAACTCGACCATTATTGTCTATTGAGTGTTGACACGACCGCATAAAAAATACATGGAATTGTCTAAATCGCATTAAAAACGTGTTGTGAAGATTATCGTTCGATTTACGAACAGAAATCGTCGATCCCGCGTAAACGCGTAATGATGTGTCACGCGGTTGAAAACTCCGCAGGCAAGTACCTATTACAATTTTCGATTCAAATTTACCAATGACTGTTTTTAAACCGAGCTCCGTTCAGATCGGTCCTCACGTCCCGTAAGATACAGTATTTTCCATACTTTTTACCGATTTCAAGTAAAGGTATAGTTGCAGTATACAATATTATAAGTATTGTAAGTATTATAGTAATATTATGATTTTTTTTTTTTTTTGCTTTTTTATTATCGATAATATTATAAGAAATATCAGATTTTTCAATTCATCCGAATGTATACAATTATACAATAGCAATTATCGAACGTATTTTATTCCTCGGTTCCGAGTTCTTCGAACGCGACCGATACTTCGCATTTTGAAATTCATAAAATAATAACTCGGTTTATGCTAACCTTTTATATTTTCAGCTATCGGTGCATTTAGGTATCCGTACCGCCGCCGGGATAAACAAACACTCGATTGAATTTCGTATATTATATATACGTAATATAATATAGTTTTCAACAATACGAAAACAATTGATTAGTTTATGATTACTTTTGTTACGAACGGTCGAGAAAGGTTTCGGCCATGCAGAATGTAAAGTATATATACAAGTACAATATATATAACAAAACGTTCAATCGATCGATACAATAAATACGGTATAATTTTGTACTGTACGTAACGTATAGACGCCGTTTTACCGTGGCGTGGCGAAAACGATTTTTTCGCGTCTCGGCCTGTAAAATTATCCCGCGAGTCGCAAGTAAAACACAACTAATAATGATTGATCACTGATTTTGGGCGTAAGTGATTTGGTGGTACGTAGTAAAATTCTCTACGCTATCCCTAAGCCAGCCGTAAAAAAAAAATGAAAAACAAAACCCTAGTTTTCTAAAAATTTGATTATTTGACCCTCAAAAATATCTCTGTGGTTTTAATAAAGTTGAAAAATTTAAATATCCAGTAAGTTCGCCTTTGCGATGTACGAGTGTAGGTAATAATCAGTGGCTAATGGATTTCAACGCCCTAAAATCCGTTAAAATAATCATTAAAAGACTATATTAGGATAATGGGGACGGTTTAAAATATATTTGTAGGCAATGATTATCATTGTTAACGAAAAAACGTTTTTAAGCGGAATTCAGTTCATAGCGATAGTTAAAAGTTTAGTTAATAGCATTGCTATGTCAACAATATGTATGTTATATTATGGTAAAATACTTACATATACATTATGTATATTTCCTTTAATAATATTTGTTTAATATTGTACCTATTTTAACGTTTTTCCCGATCATGGAATAATAAAAAAAAAACGTCTTTCAACGTCAAAATTTCGATGAAAAATACGAGTCACGTTGAAATTCGGGACATAGTTATGCCTATTTTAAAATAAAATACAATTAAATGTCTATTTTTAGCTATTAATCATTTATAGGTAGCAAATTTAGCAATTATTTCACCCATCCCCCAAACTCCCTAAATCTGTACCACAACAGTTAACGGTCGAATGTACTGCAGTAGACTTTCGAAGGAAAATAATAATTGTACTTTTGCGACGATATTTAATCGAAAATTAACGCAACGGTGAATTAATTTTTAAGAGTTGCGTTTGTAAATAAAACGTGCACAGCTGCAGAAAAACAACCGGGGGTTTTCTTGTAAATGTTCACTCGTCGCATTATAATCGATTGTCGGAAGACCAATTTTCTGATTAGTATTGCAAACAATAATTTAATAGAATTAATTGTATTTCTATTAAATTTGTAATCGGCCGTTCGCGAAGATAATTTTATACGTTTAATTAAAAAAAAAAAATCTCATTAATACAATACAGTTAGCAATAGTAGTAATAAAAAATAGATTCGTCGGAACCGTCCGTAATATAATCGAAGAGCCGCGTTTATTTAACGGAAAGATCGGAGCACGTTTTATTGCCCGGAATATTACTGCGCGGGGCTGTATCTAGCCGTGCGACCCGGCAAAAGTTTACAAGAGTCGCGCAGAGAATGAAACTCTCCGGTAAAAGGCCTCTAGAGTACTGTAGAAAAACGGTGATGAGGGGGAGGGGGGTAAAACAGGAAATGAAAATGTAACGTATATAGAAGTTTCAGCCGTTGCAGTAATGCAGTTTACAAGATTTTCTAACACATTTTTCAAACGCATTTACGCGCGTATACCGTTGTCAACAACCCCGAATGCGGGTGGTTTTCGCGAAATAAAAAGATTATCCCGAAGCGACACTTTCGGTTATTTTCAAAGTTAAAAAATCACCTCTATACGTGGACGATTGACGCGTTATATCTACGTATAAGAATAGCCAAAAAGCACCCGAGGCGGGAGGAACCACGGGTAAAGGTACCGAGCCGATGATTATATCAAACGGTCCCGTAATCGATCCGTTTGCGAATGTAAAGAAAAAAGAAAAAGTAGGTGGATACATAATAATATTTGTTCTATAACGGCCTCGATACGCCGTGCAAACTGTCAATATTCGGTCCGTATACGAGACTGGAAAAATATGTGGTTTTTTTTTTTTTTTTTTTTATGAAATATCTACTCGCATTTATAATACGCGGTTCAACCCCGAGGAAATCGTATTTCCCAAATAAACCCAATTTTCTTCTACTTTCGTATCGTCGCGTGATCGTATTTCGTATAGGCCAATAATTTTTCGTGATTACGAGTCATACGGTTAAGTTCTATAATCCCGGAACCGATTAATCGTTATTGATAAATATTCGTTGGCCGAATTAAAATGACTAAACATTGTTATTGATAATTTCGACTATAAAACGGGATTTTTTTTTTTTTTTTTTTTATATCCTTACTACTGTTGTTATTTTATATATTATAGATACGAGTTTCGTTCACGCTTAAAATATTTTCATAAATTCGTGACATTATACGGACGAGTGTTTTGTTTACTGCCGAGGACGATCCATGATCGAATGTTATGGATTATTATCCGATAATAAATCGAGAAAAAAACCGGAAAACTTTCGAAATAACTATGTATCCTACAGATAACTCGAACAAATATTAACGATTTTTTGAAAACGGGGCCACATCAAAATAAAACGAGAATTGCAAATCTAATTTTATATCCAGAGCAGAGAGAGGGATCTATTGGCGTTACTTTAATATGTGTGTGTGTGTGTGTGTGTGTTTTTCTCTACCTTTAAACAATTTTTCGAACAGAAAACTTGTTCCGATCGAAAAATGGTAATTGATCTTTTTTATTGCCTTTAGGATTTAGTTGGTGAATTTAAGAGATTATTTGTCTAGTATACCGAGTATCTGAGAAAACCGGAAAGATAGCTGACTGAAATAACGATTTCGTTATTTTCAATTTTGTTTTTATGTTGTAGTTTGGTAAATAATATCCGTAGACATTTGACATTTTGAAGGAAAATTTAAATTTCCCTATTCTAGACGTGATAAAGTGTTTGAGCTGTTTACGGACATTTTATGTTCAAAAGTTTTTAACGTAATTTTTATTTTCTAGGTAATAAGTAGATTCAATTGCGTGACCAAACAGAAATACGTGAACATTGTAGAGAAAGTTACACGTTGTACATTGTGTTCAACAGAAAGAAGAGTATAATAAGGTAATTTTTTTAGAATAATTTTAATAATTATTGTAATAATTACGACGACAATCTTAAATATCGGCATTTCATATTTTATGTATAAACGAACTTCACTCATAAACTGTTTTTGTCGACAATGGCTTTTCGTTGCTTACAGATATAAATTAAATAACTTTGTGTATCCTACCTTCCCAACTTCCCACCTACAACATTCACTCTTCCATCAGCAATTTTTTTGAAATATTTAACTCTTTAGTTCGTATTTATCATACTCTTTTGTGATTTTTGAAGGGCAGGCTGGCTTTCGACGTGTAAATAAATTTCATTTGAAAGTCATTAAACAGACGTATAATATGCGTGCCTGTGAACATTATTTCAGGTGGGCGTGGATCGATTTCGGCAATATTACGGTCGTACCCGCAATATATTACAAATTATTACGACCCTCGATTAAAATTATTATTTTTTTTATTAGATATAATATTTTAATGGGTCTACGAAAACTAAAAAAACATTCGAGAGTAACAAAACTCAGTCACTACTAGAAGCGAATTTCCTGCCTAAAAAAAATTGGTGACATTTGTATTTGAAAAAGATGAGGGTGGCCGTTAAATTTGAAACCCCTGAATCTTGAAGATGTGCTTCCTTATTGACATACACGCCATGCATATACACAATTTTATCATCCTTACTTCGTTTGGAAGTTCTTTAAGGGTGCTAAAAAAACATCCTCTTCCGGTGTACCTTTAACGCTCAAAATGAATCGAAACAAACTGTTGTAAATATTTTGAATTGCTGGAAAAAATTTTAATTAATTTAACCGACACATTTTTTCTTTTTTAATTATAATTAATTCTTATTTTTGAACGACTACTTCTATCAATTGAAGACTTGATTTTTTAAATTTTTTTTGTGGGGTGAGAGGACCAACAAGATTTATAGACTCAATTCGATATTTTTAATAGTCTACGAAATTATTCACATGAGCTTTCATCGAGAAGAATTTGTTTAATTGTGATTTAGGAACGTCGCAATCCCAGCGAAGCTAATAAATACTGAACAAACTTTCACGTGAAAAAAATCTGATGTGATTAAATTATTTTTAAAATATTATGTTTTCGGACGAAATGTAACGAGCGGTCCTTGATGGAGATTGACGTGAAAGGACGAGACTTCAGAGAGGGAATCAAAATGCAAAAAGAGATCGCCAGAGGTGATTTTGTATTATGTAAAAGTTCAATATGGAAAAGAGGGGAAGGCCGTAAATGGCAAAAAAAATACGTGGAAAAACGCGTCTGGACCAGGATTCACGGGTAGACCTACTCCGTATAATTACTTTTTCTTTTTCCGGGGAAATGGAAAGGGCGGGGGTGGATAAGGGTAAATCTCATTTAGGTTTGACACTTTTCATACCCTCTTTCTTCGCCCACCGCGCCCGTCACTATCTCTGTAACTTTTTTTTCTCGGTAAAACGGCGTATGAAAACCGAAACCTTTGGTTTCTACGAATAAACGTAGTGTTATTTCCCCCCCCCCCTAAAAAAATATTGTTTTTCCCCTGTGATTGAACCATGGTGGTGTTTGCGATTCGCCCCAAAGGACTGACTACCACGAGATTATCCTTATATTATTTACACGCGTATATCGAACGACACGTTTGTCACGCCGCTCACGTAACTGCTCTGGTACTCGGGACGAAACGTGTGGTTTTTATCTCGTATACGTTACGGGTTTTTTTTTTTTTTTTCGGAGTGTTTTCAACGATAAGTATTACCTACGATGCTCTAGTGACTCGAACTAATCGTAAATTAATATTAAATCGTTTCCGGTTCGCAAAGAATTTCCTATACAGCGATTAAATCGTACGTATAGAGTGTTCACATGAAATTTTTACACAGTTCAAGTTTTCACAAATCGTTCGGGAAAAAAACAATGTTTACCTAACTTAACTGCACCAAGTGCGAAAATTTACTATAAAAGTACTATAACCATTTCGCGTCTATTTTAGATTCTTAGTGGAGTGAATTCTGATTGGTTTAACAATTTTTTTTTAAATTTATTTTTTATGTGAACACATCTACCAGAAAGCTTACTCTGATTTATACTCCGACACTTTTCTGAAAGTAAATTTTCTTGGGCTAGTACTTTAAAATGGTCATTTTTCAATTTTTCTAAGAGTTTTCCCGGCAAATGTGAAAACCCAGTAAAAAATATGGAAAAACTGGGAAAAACGTAGATAAAAGAGAAAAATCAGTACAATATTAAAGAAATATTATTTAAAACTGCATAAAAGCCTATTTGATTAGTTTACCATAATATGACGTATATATTGTTGATAAAGTATCACTATCAACTGAACTTCGCTCAGAATCGTTATTAGTAAGCAATGGTTTATCGTTAATAAAAATATTAATTTCCCCTCTATATCCTATACCTTCCCAACTTCTCACCTATAACAGTGGCCACATCCATACTCATCCTTATCCTAGGACAGTGTTTTTAAACTGTAAAACCTAACATACTATGTTTTGTTTTTGTATGGAACTCAACACGTCTTATTGTTTATATTCTTGTCCTCCGTCTTTGTCTAAACTATTCGGTGTCGGTCGGAGATGGGTCGATCCGCTTAAGCCCGGTTTAGGACTCATCATATTGTTTAACAAAATATTGTACACCGGCTGTCGATCAGACGCTTCTTATGATAGGTAGATTTGCCGTGAGAGTATTTCAATCCCATCCCACGGAGATAAATTCTATAATTATTTATGTTTGTTTATTTATTCTTATTTTTTTTTTTTTTTTTTTTTTTTTGCGATTATTGATAATATAGATAAATAAGCGAAATTTCGAGCGACTAAACGTCGATTGCGATCAAAATCGACTCGGTCCCTTCCGTCTTACGCCGACACAGTAATATTATTTTATTACATTTTTTGTTTGTGCATCATAAACTTCACTCGGGGAAAATTTTAACCGTACGTATATTATATATTGTACCTAGGTACTAAAAACACGCCCGGGACCGGCGTAAATAATAGTTCGTTTTACGGAATCCGAGACGGCGGTAAAATGCGACGCACTAGATTACGTGGAGTGATTCACGGCTCGTTCTTTAGGAGAGAGAGAAAAAAAAAATAAAGAATGAAAAGAAAAAACGGCCGCGAAAAATAGCCGTCTAGCGCGCGAAATGCTATTCCCTCAGGTTTTTATACATCTGCGCGCTACAAACGGCCGTCGCGCAGTTTTCAATCTCGTCCCCGGAATTTCGTTCTCTTTTATTATTATTGTTATTATACCGGCCGTTTTCTCGCTGGGCCGATCTCGTTCTGAACGGTACCTAACGCGACTTTTGTCCAGTTACGATAACAAGCCAGAATTTAAACAGCCTGCGGATGGCGGCAGGTACGCATACACGATCGGGTAATACGACATTTCGCTAATTAAACGGAAGTGTTCGCCCGAATCGGTAAAAATAATAAATCAAAATCGAAACGTACAATTCACGAACAAACCGCGTTGCTTACGTATTAAATTAATCATTTTTTTTTTTTCTTTGTATTTATTTTATAATAGCAATTAATTAACCGTCCGAAATGTATTATAACAGGTTTTTATTTTATTATAATTTTTTTTTTTTTTTAATAATGTGCACTAATTATAGGTTTATTTCAAAATAAAATAAAAAATATATATGAACGAAATAAACTGGAATTATAAAAAAAAAAAGAAAGAAAATGTGCATAAAATCTACTTAGACATAATTACTTTTCGCGGCACCGTAACCGCAGTATAAAGAACGACACACAGTTCGACCCGCGTTTACGTTGTTTCCACTGCGATCGGTGCCACTGATTAAATTATGTCCACGTCCAAAAGCTGTGAATGTTAACAGTAAAACGGTCAAAATGTCAAAACTTCGACTGGCAACAATAAAACGGTTATCGCGTTTACATTAGTCGAGGTACTAGCATAGACCTACTTATGCTAATAGACAAGCAAAGCACGTTTGTACCGCGGTCGAACACAGATGACGGTTTTTAGCGACTGTGTGACTAGTGTACGATAACAAAATCGCCGTGTTTATGTCACGTTATTTTATCCAATGTGTAATAAATTATAACACACCTATTAAGTATTGATGAGTTTATGTCGCTTTTAGTAATTATTAACAATATTTCTAATTACTTTTTATGATAAAAATGTATTACAAATTGCGTCGTTTTTGTTCCAGTAATCGGAACTGATCGACCTGTTTTAAGTCGTGTAACGATACCAGAGACGTGAGTGTTGTAAATTTAATAAGTAAATTTTAATTGATAAGAAAATTTACCGTACATTTTACCAATTATTTTTTTTTTTTTTTACGGGTAAATTATTTTTCACCCCACAATAAAGGTTGTGTGTTCCCTCTAATCAAATGAAATCGAAAACGCCTTTCCCGAATTCTAAAGTAATATCTTTCTTATAAACTGATAATAAGTGCCTACCAACAGTTTATACAATAACTATTGTACAAATCATATTTACTTTCCTCTCAACTCTGTATTCGGTCAAACGTCAATCGTTATTATTTCTGTCGAACGTAAGTTTCGTTAGGAGTGTTTGATATTTCTATTTTGAGACATATTTTCAAATTTCTAGTCTCTGGTGTATCAAAAAAACAAAGATATTTTAAAATATTTTCTAATATTATTATCATTTTATATCAATATTATTAACATAATTGTTATAGTTATTGTTACTTACTTTATATTAGAATATATAAAAAATTACTGTTTAGAAAATATTTTATTACGAAAATTTAGCTATTTTACAATTTTTACCACAACAGTTTTCCAGTTAATTTACCGATATTTTTTTTACATCAAATCATCATCTCTAAACGATACGGTATGTTAGTATAGGTAATATCACGAAAATAGATACTTTAAAAATAAATACAATTCTTGAATAATTTGAAAACAATTGGAAAACATAAAAAATTATATTAAAGATTCTTGATAATAAACAACACGTAGTGTATTTTTTTCCTGATTGCAAAACATTATTTTATACAAAAATAATTGTACGGAGTGGTACGCCTAACGTCAAAGTTTGCTATATCACTGTCATATGTTTGACCGGAGCTCTTGAAGCACGTAATGTACGGAAGGCTCGTCTATTAGTATTACTAGTCTATGAGCCATATTACAATTTTATCGTTTGTCCGTCGTTGACGTACGAGAGATTGCCCGTGTTGTATCCTTATTTGTACTGTTCCGTAAACATGCAAAACACTACTAGCAGAGTATTACTAACATTACCACTGCAATTGCACTGGGTCTGGCCGTTTCATAGAAATCATGGAAGATACGCGTTAACGTTAAATAATGTACGAACTAGAAATTGATTTTGATCGGATTTATAAACTCAACTACATCAATTAGTGTTGATGTTTTAAGTCTCTAGGCGTCTTCAACGAGGCGTTTGATCGTTTAAACAACGATTCAATAATATGTTTTTAATGCGTAAATTCGCAGAGAAAAAGAAAAAAATTGAGGAGAAATGTTGGGTTTTTTTTTTTTTTAAATTCCAAGCTTAAAATACAATAATAAAATATATTTTATACGTTTTTGCGTCCGTCGCGTCGGGAAGAAATAAAAATATGATTACGTTAATACGCGTGAACTTTTCTTCTAAAAATACGCATTAAAACTTTTCCGAACATCATTCACATTTGTCATTTTTTTTTTTTCCAGTTGATAGTTTTGTCGAGAAGAAAAAAACCCGTTTACTAATACACAGTTTCAAACATAAATATGACATGTGGGTGTGTATGTGTGTGTGTGTGTGTGTGTGTGTGTGCAGATATAAAGTTAGAGACACGTGCGGCAAAAAGCGTTTATCAGTGATTATTATATTATATTATTTTCTATTCCGCGCGAACCGTTTTTTTTTCGACGACGTAGAAAAAAAACTGATAATAATAACACAAACTTTTTATTATTTTTTTTTTTCAACATTTTTTCATAATACTCTTTTCATCGGTCGTGTGCAGACTCGTAAAATATTTCAGTAAAAACAGTGTATATTATTATATTTTAAATAAAAATAATCGGTATGTAGGTGATTTAAATACTTTTACGAATATTACTTTGGGTGTTGCGTTATAAACATGCTTACGGTTGTAGTGTTTGAGCTTTGAAATCGAGTAGTAATTTTGAAAACACAATTATAGTATTGTTAAAAATAATATACACTGTATTTTAAATTAAAACTCATCGCATTACATGCCGTAGAGAGAAAATTTAAACGTACGAACAATTTTAACTGTTTTATACGAACGTGAGCACGACAAATAATAATTAAAAAAAAAAAAGCGTTTGAAAGCGTTAATGAATACCTTTCGAATTTATCCGAACTAGAAAATATCGAGCACAACATGATTGTTATCCCGAACCGTCGATGATTATCGAGAAGCCCGACAATTTACGACGTTGGCATTAAAAACCGACAAAAAGTCCCGGACGATTTCAAACGGCTGCGAAGTCTTATACGAATACGACAACAGTGATGTGAATTTTCACGGAATTCTTCGGAATTCGAAAATTATGGAAATGTTATAATTTTTCATATTCGTTTCTTATCGAATAAATCCTCAATCCTAAATTGTCGATATTATACAGTTATACGCCCGGGGTGTTAACATATATAATTAAGACGGTTGTATTACGGTTTCAAACGGTTAGGGCGTACGAACACGACACGTGACTGAAACGATTCGCCGGCCCGAAATATCACATCCCGGTCCTCGCCGGTAGCGCGCGGCAGAAACGAGACGAGTGCGTCCCGGTGTGCGCATTCGATAATACGCGAATCTATAGTAATACGATAACAGACGCGGCACGCGAGACGAGACAGGAAATTTGAAAGCAGTACTTAAGCTTATTACCGGGGGTTTTCGATCGCGTGCCGACGGGACCGCGCGCGTTATATACATTATTAGTACTATAGGACGTATAAATACGGATTCCGTCAAAGTGAAATATGCCTAACCTGCGTGCCGGCGTTAATTATAATTTTTTTTTTTTTTTTTTTTTTTTTTTTTTTTTTT